>JAOXYD010017881.1:0-14767 GCA_028565735.1 Pinacopodium congolense
AAAATTAATATTTACTTAAAATAAAAATATAATATCAATATTTATTAATAAATAATTAATTAATAACAAATTTAATTATTATTAATTAAATATATATTTATTATAAATTTAATTAATTGAAATCGTTCTCTTAAAAATACAAAACTTCGCTTCCAACTAAATCATTCTTAATATACTTGATCAATGCTCTTTAGGTTTTTAAGAATTCTTTAGTAGATTCAACTGACATCCTTACTTGGCATATTTAACAATGAAGAAAGTAACTTTGTCATTGTTTAGTAGAAATTTTTATTTTAATTTCACATCTTTATGTTCTATTTTCATTAATGAAATATTAATGTGACAAAATGGGTTACCGTCTCCTACTTTCTCCTCCTACCTTCTCATCTCTATTATGTTCCTAGCCTCTCTGTCCCCCTCTTTCCAACTTCTTCGTACTCGGATGGCCTTTGATCCTTTTAAATTTCCACCTTTGTCGGTAGTAGTGATATCTTCTGTCTCTCTTGCCTCTCCCTCTTCTGACCCTGCTCCTCTGGAGCCCGCTCCATTTGAACCCACTCGGCTCAAACGCATCTATAAGCAGGTTGCAAGAGATACCAAGGCAACTAATTCCCTTCAGTATATTCCCCCCAAGCTTATTGATGGTCGGTTATTGGTTGCTCGCTAGTTGAAGTTCTCTTGGCTAGGGCTAGTAAATGGCAGAACGTTCTGGTGGTTTTTTTCTTCAGAAAAAGGCCAGCTTTCCCTGCTTTTGCAAAATTGGCACAGGAGAATTGATCTAAAATTGGTCTGTTGCAGGTTCTGCTTAATGACTCAGATCTATTTTTACTAAAAATTTCTAACTCAGGCACATTATAACAAATTCTATAAGAGGGTCCTTAGCACTTTTAGTCTTAAACTTTATTCCTTTAAAAGCAGTGACTCGAGCTAGACTTTGAACTCCTTAAGACCAAGCACATCCCATTTGGGTTAATTTTCATAGTGTTTCCCTCAAGTATTAGACAACCTTAGGAATGAGCCATATTGCCAGCTTTATTGGTAGACCTTTGTTCCTTGATGAACATACTGCAGGTATAAAACGAGTGGGTTACGCTCGTGTCTATATGGAAATTGGCATAGATCAGAAACTTCCCGACTCTATCCCCTTTCTGAAGCTAGGAGCTGGTAAAACTTGTGTAGAAGGTGCTATACTATTAACTTACAGTTAGAAGCCTCTGACATTGCCTAAACCCTAAGTTTGGGGCCCATTGGCCGAACAATTTCTACTAACACTTACTAGGAACTCATCCAGCTGGACCAGGTTAAGCAGGACGCTTGTTTGCCTTCTCAGGGGGTTACTTAATGTTTACCTTAACCTGCAGACACCAAAGGATCTCTTGTTGATGTAGACTGGACTCAACCTCCCTTGGTTGAACCAATGCATCCTATTATGGAGACTCCTGATGCTGAGGTCTCTGTTGTGGCAATGACTCCAATCATTAATCCTTTCCCTTTACTCTCTAATCTTGGTGGTATTATTACTGTTTACCCCATACTGATTGAGACTTATCCCTAGGCTAGACTATTTCTCTAAGTACTGACCAGGACTGTGCTCTTTAAGTGCCTTTTGAATAGGTCATTCTAGCTCCTGCAAGTTCTCTCAGTTGTCTGAGTTCTCCTCAACGTTGTATAGTTCCTCAAAATGGCTAGAACATAGTTCCTGGTTGCCCGGCTCACTCTAGTGGTTCAGTAATGGATGAGAGTTTTCCAACCTTTAGCACTAAGGGGACTGAAGTTTCATAGTGTACTCTAAATGAAAATTGTCGCGAAGGACCAAGAAAGGTCCCCAGCCATCATCATGACAATCTTAGCTTGGAATGTCCAAGGACTCAATAGTCCTTATAAGTAACAAGCTATTTTGAATTTGTTATCTTCTATTCAACCGTCCATTGTTGGTTTACTGGAAACGAAATTTAAGGAGCACCAATCTCAAAAGTTTTGGTTTTTACATTAGAATTGGCCAATCCTCACTAATCATAGCTCTCACTATAATGGCTGAATTATTGTTGCCTATAACCCAAAGATGGTTCACATCCTTTCCTCTTCTGCCTCAGATTAGTTCATCTATTTGACTATCCTCTTTGGACCTTCTCGATTGGAACTTATTCTCACTTTTATTTATGCTACTAACTTGGCATTCCAAAGGACTAATTTATGGTTAAAATTGAAAGCTTTTGGGAATTCTATTTCTACTCCATGGCTTTTGTTGGGGGATTTTAATGTGCCCTTTAGTTTTGTAAATGTTGAAGGTTGTTACAATTTGGGACGTCTTTGCAGGGAATTTATTAACTGTATTATTCACCCTAGTCTTACCGATTTAAGGTGGATAGGCCCCTTATTCTCTTTGAGTAATAATTAGCTATATGATAGACTCATTTAGAAAAAATTGGATCATGCATTCATTAATTGACAATGGCTGCAAGCTTTTCCGGTTTCCTCAGCTTCCTTTAGCCAGTGTTTAACTTCTGACCATCCCCCTATAATGGTTTGGGACTTCTACCAATAGCCTAAGAGGGAATCCCATTTCTGATTTTTTAATTATTTGGCCTCAATTAACGGATTTATGGAAGCAGTCCAAAGAGGAATGGCCTTCTCTTGTGATGGTTTCCACTAGTTTGTTTACGATCAAAAGCTCCAATGAGTTAAGGCTAAACTAAAGGATTTGAACCAAAGATATCTTTTGTGTTGAAGGGGGGATATTACTAGGTGCAGGCAAGCCCTTTCTGCTATACAGGCAAGCCTCCAAGCCTCTCCCTTATATCCATTGATTCAAAATCTAGAAAAAGATGCCCTTCAATCCTATATGGAGTCCCTTCAATCCCATCACTCTTTACTTAAGGAAAAATCAAGAATTGGGTGGTTGAAAGATAGAGATGATTATACTACTTTTTTCTTCAACTCTATGCTTGCCCGGAGGAATAGAAACACAATCTTTTCCATTACCACTATTGAAGGCACTTGCTTACGTTCGATTGAGGATATTCAACAGGCTACCCACCAATATTTTCTGAATATTTTAGGGGTGTAGGGGGCATGTACTTCTTCTCTGTCTGAACTCAAAAGCTTTAATCCCATAGTTCTCTCACCAGCATAGGCAAATCAGCCAATCAGACCTATCTTTAAGGATGAATTCCTTCTTACTATCCGTAGCATTAATCCTAATAAGGCCCTGGGGCCTAATGGCTTCAATGATACCTTTTTAAAATCTTCTTGGGAGTTTACTAGTGAGGCTGTCTTTAAAGCTATCCAAGAGTTTTTATCTTTCGGTTCTCTGCTTTATAGCCTGAACAACACCTATATTACCCTGGTCCCTAGAGTCCTTAACCCTTCTTCTTTCCAAGAGTATAGGCCCATAGCTTGTTGTTCCTTTCTGTATAAAATTATCTCTAAATTACTTACAACTAGACTCAATCCTTTATTGGGCACTATCAATGGTCCTTCTCAAACTACTTTTGTATCCGATCATTCGACTGGGGGACAACATCTTTATCATCTAAGAGCTCATAAAAGATTACCATCGAAGGAATGCTCCCAAGAACTGTACTCTTAAATTAAATCTTCATAAGGCCTATAATACTGTGGTTTGGTAGTTCCTTCAACATTCTCTATATGCTATGGGTTTCCTTAATCTCTTTATTAAATGGGTGATGGTTGTATTAGGTTTACGTCTTTTTAGTATCCTCATTAATGGCGAGCCTTCTTACCTTGTTGTTGGAAGACGAGGACTCTGGTAGGGGGACTAACTATCCCCTTACCTTTTCATAATTTTGTTGGAAATATTCTCTTGTATTATTGAAAAATTCATCAGTGATAACTCGGCTTTCAAATACCATTCTAAATGTAGAGCCTTGGTGTTAAGCAAATTGTTCTTTGCGGATGACATGTTGGTATTTTACAGAGCTAAGAGAGGATCGGTATCCACATTCTTAGTTGCTCTTACTATTTTTTATCAGCTCTCTGGTCTGTCCATGAATAGGGGGAAATGTAGTCTTTTTGTCTCAGTCAATGGTACCTCCAAAGTGAATGCTCTTAGCAATCTTACTGGGATAGAATGTAGGTCTTTACCTTTCACTTATTTGGGTGTTCCCATTCTTCATCGTAAACCTATTGCTAGCCAATATGCCCAATTTTTAGAGAGGATTGAGTCTTGAATCAATGGCTGGGAAAATAGAGCATTGTCGTATGAAGGAAGGGTGCAACTAATTATCTCTATTTTGTCCAACTTGTATACCCATTGGATCAATCATATGGCTTTACCCAAACAAATTTTAAAGTCAATAGATAAATATCGAAGTAGGTACCTTTGGACAGGGGAGATAAATCGAAAAGCTGTGGCCAAAGTAAGTTGGATGCACGTCTGGCAACCTAAGGCAAATGGAGGTCTGAGGATCCCTTCTCCACATATGGCTAGTAAGATTGCCTTTGTTAAACGTCTATGGCAATTCATCACAGATCGCAACAGTCTCTAGTCTAAATAGCTACATTCCTTTTTCATACAAAGGCAAAGTATTTTACAGTTAAAACATCAGACTAACTGGTCTTGGACTCTCCTGTAAATATTGAAACTTATACCTTTCCTCCACCAGATTATTAAACATCAAATTGGGAATAGTAAAGGTACAGATCTTTAGTTTGATAATTGGCTTACAAGGGTTCCCTTATGTTTATTACTTGAAGCTTAGCCCCTTCAATGATTCTTCTTGAATAATGTTAAGGTCAATAGCCTTATTGTCAGGAATCAGTGGTCTTGTTCCTATCAATGGGCCAACCTTATTCATTACTCCTTTCCCTCTTACAATCCTAATGAAGACATCAAAGATTGTATTGTTTAGAGCCTCCACCAAACTGATAATTTCACCAATAAAAGTTATAAACAATTGTTCCTAAGCTTGCTTCCACACCTTATTTGGAGTCAATTGATATGGAAATCTAAGTGTTTACCTTGGGCATGTTTCATTGCTTAGTTAGTAGTATTGGTTAGATTGAATACTTTTAATCGTTGCTCTCATTTTGTCCAACTTCCAGATCGATGCCCTCTTTGTTTGCAAGAATATGAAATAACAACTCATCTTTTCTTTACTTGCTCTTTCACCAATTCCCTCTCGACCAATTTATGCCAACTTTCCTCTATGAAGTGTCATTTCATGAAGTGGACAGATCTAGTGAATTGGGCTTTTTCCTTATGGTTATCGAATTGGAATGACACTTATGTATTTCATATTGTTTTCTGTGGTACTATTTATTGCATTTGGAGAGAGCGGAATGCTCAAGTACTTACGAATTTGCATACTAATTTTGAGGATTTCCTTCGGGCATCTATGGTATGGATTTACAAAGTGTTATTAACCAGACTGGCTGGAAGCCCTCTTTCACTGACGATTAGGGTTAACTAGAACATTTGAGCTTTTGTCTCCATGTCCTTTCCTTGGGTTGGTCAAGTGTATGTGTTTTCTTTTTGGGCTTTCCTTATTTTCTCCAGTGTGCTTATTTAATTGGGATGCTCTCTAATTTTTGTTTTCATTGATCCTATACATGGTTGTGCTTGCTTCATTTGTTAATATATATTTAATTTTACTTAAAAAATGAAAAAAAGCTTATTTATCATGAAAACTATAATAATCAAGTTTTAATAATTAATTATTTAACCAATAGTTTAACTTGAACTTTATCATTTTAATATTTATTATTCGTTTATTATTATGGGGGAAATAATATTTTAAGCTTCAAATCTTTATTGTTATTTATAATTTATTCATAAAACTTCAAAAAAAATTTATATTTAAAAAATTATATAAATATGCATTCTGATAAGTATTATTAACAAAATGAAAATGGGCATTAACGTGGCATGAATCAAATCCTAATGGGCCACTTCATCCTACTTAGTCAAGGCTTTGACTCATAAATGTGGCCTGTAAATAAAATGGTTTTTGGTTGCTTCTCTTTCCCTAGTAAAATATTATTCCATCTTCAACTGAAGGAAAGCACTCACACACCCCTAACTTATGTGATTAGAATTTTGGCATCACCTAATCAAATCATTTTCATGTTTAGTGATTTTTCACTTGAGCTGATAGGTAATATAAAAAAAATCAAGATTTGTAAGAAAGGAAGCATTATAAAGTTCAAACAAGAAGTCTAATTTTTTTCTCGCTAGTGCAATTATGGTGTAAAAGTTATCGTTACACCATTATGGACAATAGCTAACTTGAGAAGGAGATTCGCTAGATGTATGCGACAATAGGAAAGGAACTTCTTTTAAAAATCAAGATTAATCATAAAGACTGAAGAATTAGTATCTTTTCATTTAATATGCGTAAATAGAAAATAATTATTTACATGTTACTTCCTGATTTAGCATAATTATTTACATGTTACTTCCCGATTTAGCATAACTTTTTCCAATCTCTAATTCTTTCGTATGAAAAAGATCACATTCATCTTTCAGAATGAATCATTATGTTTGAGTGAATAAAAATTATCCATTCATTCCCTCTCTTTTGTTTACATATTCAAGTTTTAAATTTTAAATCCAAATAACATGACTTTTCTATTTAAATTGAGGAGTCATGTCCTTTGTCCAATCTTAACATAGGTGGACTGTAATTTATATCATCTCCCACTCAAATATAATAAGATTATTCAATTGAAAATTTTCATGTTCTCACACCCATTTAATAACCAGTGTAATCAGTATATAATGAGAATTCATTGGCATACATCTATTAGGAGTATATAACATCTCAATTATTAAATCAATCTTCTAATAAATATGGTATGCTATATACTCTAGGTCCATATCTCGCATATTATTCCCCTTTGATTTCATTTATTCTCTTATATCATTATTATATTCAATTATCTACTTAAGAGATAATGCACCTTTGGATACATTTCCATGCAAGTTATCAATAAAAAAATGACCTTCCTTTATTCTCAATTTTCTTTTGAATTTAATTTAATTTAATTTACTTTCCTAAAATTATTACATAAATTGCATCTTGCATGACCTTTTAGTAACAATATAATAACAAACCTTAAATTTAATTATTGAGAAGTGGATAAGAGTTATAAAGGTATATGATAAGGTTCTTTTTAACCTCAAGGATCTCACACAATATAAGCTGAGATCTGATTACTTACATTAATTTCTTTATAGTATACATGGTATAAATCATATACTATAGTATTAAGTCTTTTTCTTTCATTATGTAAATATTTCATTCATATAATGTCGCATAGATGATAGCTCAAACATACACAATACTTAACTTAAGTTCAATTGTCTACTCTAATATTCTCCTTTTATAACTCACACCTGGTAACTCAAGACAGATAGAGTAGCTA
Source organism: Pinacopodium congolense (assembly GCA_028565735.1). Lineage (NCBI taxonomy): Eukaryota > Viridiplantae > Streptophyta > Magnoliopsida > Malpighiales > Erythroxylaceae > Pinacopodium > Pinacopodium congolense. The sequence goes on from JAOXYD010017881.1 coordinate 7,387, forward strand.
TTTGGTTACTCTAAACCAATTTCCTTTTGTCCTTTTATCTAGGATGGCATTAATGATTTAAATTTCGCTTTTCGTTATCCCCTAGATAATGAATCTTAAACCTGCCTTAACTCTAGTCATTACAAATATTAGAAGCGATTGCTCGTGTGAGATGGTCATTCTTTTATCTATCTAACTTATAATTTTAACTTATGTAAAATAAATTTATATAAAGAATATATATTTCTCAAAAACAATGGCATACAAAGTCATTCGATGTCAACATTCATTTGACATTTAAACATGACAATATAATGAGTGAATATATATATATATTAATAAATTATATTTCAATATCTATGTAAACACAATGCTTTCGCATGCTTAATGTATATGTCTCAGGAAATTAGATTTTTCATTGAGTTAGTCACTATATTTCTTATAAATATGTATTTCAAACACATGTTCACTTCTCTTTATACGGCTATGCCTTTTACACAAGTATACTAGGCATATTTGTACTTGGTTTTACTATGATATTTGGGATATACAATGTAAGCAATCATCGCTTAATTATCACAATTGATTATCACTTGATTACTATTGTTTGTAATTATTCCCAAATTATCAAATAATTTTCTAAATCACACAACTTCTTATACTACAATTGAAAATGTTATAAATTCAGCATATATTATGGATAACGTAATATAAGATTATTTCTTACTTTTCTATGATATTATATCATTGCTAAGAAAGAAAACAAAAAGACCCAGGGTAGATTCCTTTTGTCTAAATCATCTCCTCATTTACATCTATTTCACCTTATATATATGTATCGTTGCCTTACTAACGTAATGCTTAATTAGCAGTACTTTCTAAATGCCTCATTCTTCTCTTTATTGCTTTCAAATATGCTTGTCTTAGATTAGACTAATATTTGTTCATTATCCTAATAGGGTGACAAATATCTGATCATAAACATATCATTTCATATATGAGACTTCTAATTATACTGGAATAATGATCTTTCATCATTCATTTGTTTTCTTATAGCATTTATTGGCAAATTTTCTCATTGTAGTTTTTATCCTTAGTAATAAGATTATTAATCAGTTTACAATCTTGTATATAAAATTGTTCAAATATTTTTGTAGTCGAAACATATGATCATTATAAGTAGTCGAAAATTCCATCTAGAAATAAAGATAAAATCACAAATTTACCTTTAAATCTTTTATTGTACATACAATGGTCTTCATTAATCATTTTAAAATTATACAAAATTATTATGTTATGAAACGAATATATCATTACCGTGAATATTGCTTTAGGCCATAAATCGATTTCAATAATCGATACTTTCATATTTTTGGCCCATCTTAATAAAGCCTCTAAGTTGTTCCTTATATGCTTCTTCTTTTTAATTCTTCATGTAAAAAAGCAATCTTTATAATGCATTTTCAACATCTATATTGGCTAATATAGCCAAGATAAGATGAATTGAAGTAAACCTTAGAATATGTAGGAAAAAAAAATTCTCTTTATAATCAATTTCTTTTACTATATGCATCTTGTACTTATAAGGTGTGTCTTATATCTTTCAATATTGCCATCAGTCTTTCATTCTATTTTGAGAATTTATTTATTCCCAATAGTTTTTCACCCTTTAAGGAGGTCAAACAAGTCCTACACTTGATTGAAGCTTATGAAAACTTCTCTTCCTTTATTGTTTTCATTAATTTTTCTTTATCAGATTTAGAAAGAGTCGTATTTACATTTTTTGGTTCATCTTCTTCTTGTGAGATAATCATGGGAATTTCCTCTTCAATGTTAAATGATGTTTAAAATTATTTCATGATTATTTTTATGTAATTGAGATTCTTCATAAACAAACTCGTTAACGTCTGAATTACTCTCACTCGAATCAAACATTATAGGTAAATTTTCACTAAGTGAGAACATGAATTATTTTTTAATTAATTCTTCTTTCTCTACATTACTCCCATTTGGATAAAGTCCCTTTATTTGATTCTTCATAACATAATCATTTTAATCAAGTATCTTATATCAAGATAAGTATTTACATATCTTGTCTTGTCTTAGAAACTTATTCTCTATAAATATGACATCTCGTGATTCAAGTTCTGTTATTCTTCCATTGTCTTATTCACTTAAGAATATATATATATATATATATATTATTTAGAGTATCTATAAATATACCTTTCTTCCCTTTAAGAACTATTTTCAAAATAAGCATATTTTCAGTCCCTCACCTTCAACAATTTTCCCAATTCAGTCCTAAACATTTATACTTTTCTATTTTAGTCCTTTTATTTTTGCATTTGGACTTAAATCAGTCCTTCCACCAAATAGAAAGCTGGCATGGGAAAAAAAACACATGTAGGGCCACATAAGCATTAATAAAATGATATCATTTTAGTTTAATAATTTACCTACCAATAAGACACCATTTTATTAAAACATTGCAATTATCTCTTCATAAAACTCCATCATTTTAAAGAAATTGATTCCCTTGTTTCCCCTCTTTGTCTCTACGTTTTATGAACTAGTTAATTAGTTCTTATTCTGTCATTACATTTTTTATTCTTTTTTTGCTCTAATTTGTTGTTGGTTTGCCAATCGCTTCTTCTTCTCCTTTGTCGTTATGGGTTATGTTGGTTTGACGAGCACTTTTTTCTTATCTCCTTCATTGTTTTTATTATTTTTATATTATATTTTGTGTTGGGTTTTAGGGTTCCCCATAAATGGCTTATGTTATGAGTCGTGTTAGGCTTGCTTCCATCTAAAGTTTGAATTTAGCAGTGAGTGTTTACTATTAATTGAAGCCTAAGCTACCTATAAGTTCTGCTCTGACCTGAGTTTTATGATTTTTGAAATTGTTTTTTTGTTTCTTATATGATTTTATTCTATAGATATCCCTGATTTTATGTTAAAATTTATAGATGTATTGTCAAGTATCTCTAAATTATTTTAGGTCACTCTTTCTACCATATGTTCTTTAAGGAGATTCTCTTTTCTAATACATGAAATTTTGATTTTACTCTGCAGCATAATATTTGATTATTTTGCACCAGTAAGGGTAGGGAGGACTTAAGTTAGTCAACGATAGTTTTGGCTTTGAGTGGCCAGTAGGAAAGGCTTTGAGTGGTAAGCAGGAGAGGAGAACCTAGATTCAATGGATTTAGGAGTTTACAACCAAAACTAGCTACCATAAATGTTAAGTTAGAAATAAGAATTCCTCAAGTTGGATGTGAATAGGCATCACCTCGAGAAAGAGAGTAAGCTGTGACTTCTTGTTTTGGAATGAAGATAATAGGCCAATAAGAAAGTGGTAACTTTGGTTCTGGTTAGTGTTTGAGTAATTACTGTCGTGGATAGCAATTTCTTTTTTTATAGGAATATGATTAGTTTTGCTGATGGCTTCAAGATTCCATGCTACTTCTCTAGAGGAGTTAATGCTTAATGTTTAATTGGCCAAGGTTTACAAAGTTAATGACTTAGTATAGTTAGGAAAACTGCTTGTTCACTATCTAGGTTTTGCTTAAAGATCCTTTTTTGTGTTGTGTTTAGTTTTTAGATTTTGGCTAACCTTTCCTATCTTTTGCTGTGATTAGCTTGTAGTGAGCTATTCTAAAACTTGTTGTATAGTTTAAGCTTTGAATTTCTTAATATGATTTCTTTATTTTTTAAAATTAATTTAGACAATATTTTTTCTTTTATGATGAAACAAATATGACATGCTTTGTATGTTGTGTAAAGTTAAAGATGTGATAGAGTTGTAATACAAAAATACATGCTTAAATACTTATCTGTAATCTTATAAAAGGATGATTTATATTTATCTTAGACACACTTGATACAATTAATTTATACAACTTTATGCAAGTTTAATATTTTATTTTTATGATTTTTTTAGGATGGATTGGTATGGGATACTTAACATACAACATGGTGGGTCATTCAAAAGAGATCCTTAAACAAATTTTGTTATGAGGATGTAAGGAATAGTATTAAGGAATTTAGATAATGTAATGACTACCTTCCTCAAAGAATAAGGTCCATCACTACATAATTGTTTCAGTATGCACCATTGTCAATGCAACTGGAAACATCTTATTGATCCTATCTCTCTCAACTACTATTAGTAATTCACCTTTCACTCCCCCTTTTAAGAATCCACCATTCAAACTAATAACTTTCCTACACCTATTAAGTATACCTTTCTTACAATATAAAAAGGCAATTTACAACTTATGATCCCAGATGCTCATGTCTAGAGTTTGCCTTATATATAAGATTTGAAGGAGCAAAGTAATTCAAAGAGGCATTGAGCAAGTACTTAATAAACCAAAGGTATAATTTGAAGCTTGTGAAAAATTATAAGAGTGTTATGAGGGCTAAATGTGCTACTATTGCTTGTCTTTAGAGGATATCTAGAAGTTTAGACAAGAATGCATAAATCTTTCAAGTGGTTCATTATACTGATGGCCATACTTGTTCTAAAGTGTTTAAGAATATGAGAGTTTCAAGTTCTTACTTAGCTAGTAGTTTATTCAAAGATGTTAAGCACATTGCTTCTATATAATTGATGGACATGAAGACTATGGTTAAAAATATCAGTATTTTTCAAAACTTCAAAGAGTGAAAGGGAAGTTGATTGAGAAATGGAAGGGTGATGTTAATGAAGGATATGCCTCTTTGTGGGATTACAAGAAAGAAATCATAATTTTTAATTTGAGAACAACGTTTGTCATTAAGTTTCATAAACATGTTTTTTACTATAATGCAACCTATGTTTGATAAGTTGTATATTGCATTTTTATATTGTAAGAAAGGTATGCTTAATAGATGTAACAAAGTTATCAGTTTGAATGGTGGATTCTTAAAAAGGGGAGTGAAAGGTGAATTAATAATAGTAGTTGAGAGAGATAGGAACAATCAGATGTTTCCAGTTGCATCGATAATGGTGCATAATAAAACAGTTAATATATGGTCATGGTTCCTAAAGCCATTAAGGGATGACTTAGGCTTTAAAAAGGGGGAAGGATGGATGCTAATAACAGATAATATACGTAAAATAATTTATTATGATTGTTTTAATATGTATATTTTTTATATACTCATTGTTATTAATTTATCGTTAATAAATAATTTACGATAGGGATTAATTAAGGCTATCAATGATATTCTACCTAAAACAAAACATAGATATTGTGCTAGACATATCCTTGTAGAGTAGAGAAGGCATCATAGAGGATTACAATTGCAAAGGCTATTATGGAAAACTATAAAATCCACTAATGAGCTAAACTTAAAAAATTCCTTAGATGAATTAATGGAGTTAAAACCTACTCCATATAAAGAATTTGTTAATGACCTTATGTAAAAGTGGTGTCGAGCTTTCATTGTGAGTTCTAAGGTGAAATGTAATATTATTGACAATAATATATGTGAAGCTTTAAATGGAAAAAGTATACATGCCAGATGCAAGTAAAAAATTTTAGTGTTAGAGGATATTAGGTATACCTGAAGAATAGGGATGATTATAACAACTAGATACATGAGTTATGATACAATATTAGACATAAGTTAATAAGGAACCAAGAAAATAGTTTCTTTTATAAACTGACTTGGAATATAGTTAAAGTTTTTCAACATGGAGCTAGGTACAAGGTTACTTTTTATACAAATGTTGCTCTTGTAAAGCTTAGGATTTATTAGGTATTTCATGGCCTCATCTTTATCCATTTATTTCATTTACAAAATGGTTTATGTTCATATCAAGCTTGTAATTTCTTAGATATTCAATGCTGTCATGCCATAGTAATTGTTATGTTTTTGGGATAGAAACCCAAAGTTTACTTAGTGCATTGGTTAAAACAACCAAAGTACTCAATGGCATATGCAGAAATGAAGAAACCTATACAAAGAAGAAAATTATAGCCAAAGAGTGATATCCATGATAAGGAACCATTATTACAACCTCCCATTAAAAAGATGCTTAATAGGCTAAAGATGAAAAGAGTTAGAGAAGAGGGAGAATGAATGCCTTCATCTGGCACAACATTATGGAAGGGTATGGTAATGACATGTCAACTGTGCAAAAAACAAGGTCATAATAGAGTTAGTTGTCCATTAAAGGAAAAGTTTTAAGAATAAACTCTTGGGGAAACTTCAACATAAAGAAGGAGGAAAAATATTAAGGTTCCTGTAGGCTATGGAGTTTCTGCTGATAATGAGATTAGAAAATCTATTCGGAATGTATGTTTTTTACTATATTAATTTTGGTTACTATATACTTACTTTTTTAGTCACCAAAATATTGTTAATGTTTATTTTTGTAGGAATGACCTTCAAAAGTTATTACTTTTGAATTAAAGAAAGGAAATGCAAAGGCCCTTAAAAGAAGAAGTTTGAAGAAAGTAGCTAAAAATGTGTCATCTTCGCCGATTTCTCCTAAAAGACTATTGACAAGAGCTTTATGAAGGAAACAAAGGCTTCCATTAGATACAACTGTTGAAATTGAATCAACTTTTAGAAGTAAAAAGAACATCATTAGCCCTTTAAAATTACAAAAGAAGAGAGTAGTTAAACAAAAATGTATCAAAATGAAAGCAGACAAATACGGGAATCTGTAGTAGGTATGCAACATTTTAGAGTTAGCAAAGATATATAAAAGTATTTATATATGTTGGAAAAGTTATTAATGGATTGCTGTTTTTCAAATTGCTCTTATTAATATATAGTTATTAATGAGGAAATGTTATGTATTTTGGGTACTCTGTGTTTTGAGATACTTATGTGAATGTGAAAGTTGTTTAATCATGGCATTTAAATTAGAGATCACGTCTGCTTATTCAAATTTTGTTAATTCTTTTCTACACTTCTAAATATTGTAAGTGTAAATGCTCAGGTATCCTAGTGCCTTAAATATTGCAAGAAATTTGATACTTTCTCATGTTGCGTTTCATATGTACTACCAAGTTGCCCTTATTATTTGTCAATTTCATGTTATTTTTACCTTTATGAAATTCCTTCAGCCATTTATTTAATGAGATTCCGCTGAAACTTTAGATTTTATGGCTTATAGGTTTCATTTTCTAGCTAGAAATATACTTAGTGAATGTCATGTCCTAACTGATGTTAGGGTTTATTTCTATGGCCTTACATAAGAAGTTGTTGGCCCTACGTGGTACTTAAGATGGAGTGAATTAGGTTCTTAAAAATTCTTTTCAATTTCAACCTAAGTCTTATTATCAATTTCAATTAAGCACGAAAGTTAAATAATAATTTAATTACATAAATTAAATAACAATAATAACTTAAACAATTAAATTAAATGCATAAAAATAAAAGAGGAAGGGAAGAAGAAACA
>JAOXYD010017892.1:0-14767 GCA_028565735.1 Pinacopodium congolense
CCCCCTCCTACTGCTAATATTTTCCCAGGTTACTTTAAAACTCCTAAATCTAAGAGACACCTTGGTGGATCATATAAGGTGAAAGATTGGTAATGGAGAGTTAGCTTCATTATTATATGATCATTGGTGTCCTTTGGGACCTTTAATTTAATTGCATCAATCCTTTTATTTGTTAAGCAGCTTTCATGTATCTGCTAAAGTTAAGAAGATAGTGAACGGGAACTAATGATATAACATTCCACTTCAGGTGGAGCATCTCTTGCCCCCTATTTTCCTAATATGGAGTTAGAGGATTCTTATCGGTGGTTGCTAGAGATGTTGGGGCAGTTTACTAGTCATTCTTACAGAAGGGCTTTAAGAAAGGTTACTCCTATTCTTGACTGGCCTAAAGTGGTTTGGCATAGGAGCCTCCTTCCTAAGGTCTCATTCCTTCTATGGATTTGTGTAAAAGGAAAGCTAACATCTATGGACAGAATCAAATTTCTACACTTTCCTTCGAGGTGTTGGCTTTGCAAAACCTAAGCCGAGACACTTAGTCATCTTTTCTTCTCCTGTGAATTCTCCCAGCACATTTGGCAAAGCCTAATTGTACTTTGCAATTTTAGACCCCAATCCTATGATTTTGTAGAGATTCTAGCCTAGCTTCATCGAACTCGTCCTATTAGAACAGGAGACTTTGATATCATCCTAATTACCTTTGGTTCGTATGTTTATAGGCTATGACAGGAAAGGAACAACAGATGCTTTAGAGATATGGAAACACCTAAGGATGCCCTTTTTCATGAACTAAAATGCTTGATCAAAGAGCAACTCAACCTTCTTTGATTAGGCACTTCTTGCAATAGAGTGATGATTGACACTTGGAATCTCAACATCGGCTAGCTAAACTCAATTAGGGTTCTTTTTAGCTGGCCTATTCCAAGAATTCCTGTTGTTCTTATAAAGAGCTTCAAGTTGGATTCAATATATAGGATTTGACCTAGTCTTTCGAGACCACCTTCCCTGTGATAGGTCTCCAGTTCTTCAGTGATGGTGGAGACTACAAGCGATTTTCATCCAGGATCTGGCTATGTTACTGTCAACCGAAAGCCGTGATCTGCCAAAGCACTCATTAGGCAAGATTTCAAGCACGATCCTAAAGGGGGTTAGTACAGTTGGAAGAGGGATTTCACCTGAGAGATGATTTTTGGCTGCTCATGGCTTTGTGACTTATAACCGAGATAGATTGTTGCTATGACTCTTAGCTGGCCGACATCAACCAAAAGAAGGCAGTGGCTTCATTGTCAGGGTCGAGTTTTACTTGCTTGGTTATCCTCAGAAGTATTGAAGTGATTTGATAGAGCTTTTGGGGTAGGTGGTGGCTTTGGAGCCATACACGTGGCTTTTGTCTTTGTCTTATTAATTCTTTCATTAATAAAGTCTATTTTTATTTTTAAAAATTCCTAATTTATTACAAATCACATAAATTTTACATAACCCAATATTTCCAAATTGCATAAATAACACAAATCACATTAATTACAATTTTCATAAAACACATATTAAAAGACATTACAATTCCATAAATTCACACAAATCATAATATATTTATTTTTACGTGAAGTTTCATAAAATATAACATATTTAAATCTTTTCTTTCACCCAATTTGCATTTTTCACTATTTACGTAAAACTCATATAATAAGATATTTTAATTTATCAAAATTCATACAAAAATCCTAAAATCAACTTTTTATATAAAAAAACAAATCAAGATACATTCTAATTAATACCCTTACATGAAAATTGAAAACTTCGAATTCCTAACTAATTCTGTGCTCTTTCCGATTTATTATCAACACCTAAGTAATAATAAAATAATTAGAATAAATAAAATAAAAATAAACTCTAATATTTTCTAATTTATTAAATCAACACTAATTTTTTTCTAAAATTTTCAAAATATCCTAAATAAACATCTTTTTCCTATATAATTCTTCAAAATTTCTAAAAATTCAAAACTAATCCTAAACATTCAAAAATCACAAATGACATCCCTACTTTTCTAAAATTATGGATTTTCCATCTAATAAATTTTTTTCTTCTTTCTCCTCCCTTCTCTCCTTCTCTCCTTTCTCACCTGACACTCTCCCCCTCCTTTTCTTCTCCTATGTTTTTTTTTTCTTCTTCTCTTCTTCTTCTGGTCCCCATCACCAGCCCTTCTCTCCTTTTTCCATGGTTCAAATTTTTTTGAAAACCAGTATCATCTTTCAATCACAACATCCAATGCTAAACACAATTACTAAGATTTAATCATTGATGAAGTAGCTGCAAATTTCAAACAAAACAAAAACTAAGAGATATCAGATGGTTGTTTCCAAAAGAAAAAGAAAAATCAAGAAAAGGGGGAGGTGGGAGCCGGCAGTTGCAGGATGGAGGTAGGAAGGACATGAAACAAGGAAAAAAAACCTAATAACAAGTATGGGTCAGGTTTCGAGTCTTGGGCTTAAGTTTTTGGAGTATTTGATTCTTTGGGCTTTACAAAGAAGGTTATCATGATGTTTCAAATGGTAAAATAATAGAAATAGAAATAGAAATAATTATTTATTCAAATCATGCAATTATTATATAAAATTTTTTGTTAAATTTAAAATGATTTTGTATAGCATCTTAGTAGTGTAGAGTTTGCCTTTATGCTTGTAACTATATAGTTCTAAATAGATATAAATAAACTACATATTTATACTATCTTGAGTCTTTGTCACTACAGTTGAAAATGTCATCCTTTCAAGCCTAATTTTTAGGTGGAGAAAATTATATGGCCGACTTATAGTCTTTTATAATTCGTTGGCCATGTATATATATATTAATATATTATTATACTATTATACTATTATAATTATTAGAGGTAAGCCACAGACGTGAGAAGTTGTCTAGTGTAGTTGGTCTTTTTTAGGCCATCTCTCACACCCCCTCCAACTATGTGTTTATGCATGCAACTTGGATGTGCCTATGGATCGGTTGCTTGGTGGGTGTTTATGTTCTGAGTTAGGAAAACAGTCTCTTCGCCCTGATGAAATGTGGGCTAAAAAATAGTGAACTGCCACTGATTGTATAGGCCTCATGAGTAATAACATAACTTACTTAGAGAAATGAAATGGAAAATATTAAGCACTAGATGCAAGTAGGAGTAACAAGAAAAGGCACAGAGTTCAAAAAGGAGACCAAACTGATTCATCCCGTTTACTTCTTCGAAGTTGCCACCACCTAGACATCTTCACGGATAAATTTGGGTACCAAAACTTGGATTTTTTTAATATAACCAACTCGTTTTCTATCTTATATACCACACAGGATTTTATAATAAATATTTACTTACCAAAAAGAATAAGTGATATATCCTATAATAAGCATTTTTATTTCTTCATAAATGTGTACTAATGGCTTTTGATAATTTCATGAAATAATATAGATGGAACACCAAATTTTTTTCTTTCTTTACATATTTAAATTATTTGACATAGATAAAGCACCCTGAGTAATCAAAACTCAACCAACTTGTCACATAAGACTCCATTTCTACCTTATAATGTCAATTAGGGTTGTTATAAATAATAAAATGAATGGTTAGTATAAATATTATTTTTCTCTTTATGCATAGTTCCAACATGAACAAGGACAGATTGCAGAACATGAATAGAATGAGAGTCGAACTCGCATGTCTCTCTTTTCCGGAAAGAAAGAAACCTATCTTCCTTGACCATAAAACATATCTTTTTACACCAATTACTAGACACATGGATCCCCTTTGACACAGTATGCTACCTTCCATTCTTTCTTTGTTCTTTCTTTTGGGATGTTATTTGATTAGGAATGGGATTGATAGAGCTAGAGCCCTTATTCCGTCTTCATTAACCGAGTAACTGGACAAAGAACAAAGGAACAAGACAAGGAGAAGCTTGATGCTAGTCTACTAAAAACGGAGCGAATGAGTCACTAAGGCTTCACAGAATGAGGCTTATAGCAAAAGGAAAGATGATTATATCCCAAAAAAAAAAAAACCTCGCACAATCTCTAATCAAGGGTTATAAATATTGTTTTTCTCTTTATGCATACATATTAATGTTTTACTATATTTTTAAAAATATACTATGTAGATAGACTAAAAATATTTCTCTTTAAAAATGTCCCTTGAACAATTATATGATTACATTATTAGCAAAACTTATAAAACAAAATTACTTTAGGATGTTAATATATTAATTTATAAAAAATATTAAAAAGAAGTTTTATGTGTATTAACGATACCTTTAAACTTTATTTTCTCAAAATTTTATTAATTTAATAATTTTGAAATTTAATCTTGTTATCTTTTCAAATTCTAGTTATATAAGTATCAAACTCTCAAATTTGCGTCACTTACAAGTATCCAATCTCCGTTCATTTCTTTTATATGCTTGACATGTTTTGCTTACATTCTTAACTAAAAATATGTAGGGCTTCATTAAGTTTTTATAGGTTTTTTAAAAATTCAATAAAAAACTTATTTGGTTAAGTTTTTTATTTCAATTTTTATCTTGTCTACTTCCAATTTTATAATTTATAAAAAATCAGAATAATGGCATTGTGATTTTGTTTTCTCTTTTTAATAATTTAATTTACAGTTAATTAAGTATGTAGTTCTTAATTGTTTAACAATTATAATAAAAATATGAATAAAATATTTTAATTTTTTATTTAATAATTAACTTAAAATTTGAAATTTGTTTTGAACAATAAAGATATTTTTAATTTGATAATTCTTTAATAAATTTATTTTAAATTTAGAATATATTAATAATACATAAATTTCTAATATTTAAAATAGTTATTTGAGAAATAATTTTTTGCATATGAAATATTTGATTATAAATGAAAAAATTGGTCTTAATAATTATAATATATTAAAATGAATCTTAATTTGTAAATGATTTTTATTTATTTTTGAATATTTAATTGAATAATATATTAATTTTCGTTAATATTTGTTAATAAATATAACGTAAGATTTTTAAAATTTATTCAATTATATAATTCATATGATTAACTTATCTCCAAAGTTTTTAAAAAATATTTAAGTACTATGAGTAATAAAAAGCGTTCCTACATTGATATTAAGTACCAAACATGTTTTTGTTTTTGTTTATAACAAAAGATAAAAAATAAAATTAAAAATTACAGTACAAAAAGAAATGGAACCAAATGAGTTTAATCTTTGAAATTTTGTTAGTGAATATTTTAGATTTTTTGTGTGTAAAATTATATGTTTTAGTTTTTGTTTGTATTTGCTTTGATTCTTATTTAAATAAAAATCTTAAATCTTAAGTTGTTAATTTTTTATAGATTATATTTTCCTTCTTTTTTTATTTCAATAAACTTTTTACAAGTTAAGGTTTTGATTTATAAAAAAAATTTAAAAAAATTTTAACTCAATTTTATTTTTTGTAAATTAAACTTCGTTTTACTATTTCTCTTCTTCCTTTTTGTTGGTGAGATTTTGTGACAAAGTTTTAGCTAAGGTCAAAAAAATAAATTTCTCTTTCTTATCTATTTTTATTGTTACAAATAAATTTGAATAATTTTAAATTGCATTACATTTAATTATTTCATAATTTTCTATCAACTGCGTTTTCCTGCCCTATTTTTTCTATTACATATATATATATATATACGTATATCTTATAATTCTTATAGTAGAGTAAAAGTTTATAATTCAAATAATACTTTATGAAGAATTCACACCATGTGCTTTAAGCAACTAATTAATATACATGTTTAACATAAAAATTGTTTGTTCAACAATGTCCATCAATTCTATCCATCAAGGTGTCTAAAAATATGTATTGACCATAACCAGTATTTTCTCATCATTTCAAACTATAAAGTTCTAATGATGCTCTTAAATGTTAGAACAAGATGCGCTTAACGTAGACCTAATTAAACGGTAAAATTCACATGAAACCCAAGGTTACTCGAGCTACTCTTTGGTTCGTAAGAGTTAACTGGAGGCTAAAGCCTGGTCAAGTTAAGCAGTTATTTTATTACACTGAATATGTAGCTAGAAATCTTAGTAAGGTACCAACTCAAATTTGATGGTCCAAGTCAAGACATACAAGTAGATCCTAGTAAATTTCATTCTAGAATCTAGATCACATGATTTAGTAGCCACACAAGCATGTTGACCTGTAGGTTTGAAATTGTTGTCATTGTATAATCTTGATGGAGTATTAAGCTAAAAGAGTGAATCGAGGGATTCATAGCTTGATTTGGGTGGACTTCCCAAACTTTGCTGATAATTTCTAAATTTTCAAGTCGATATTTTAATTTTAACTCTAAATTTAGAAAATGACTATGATAATTATAGAACAAGGGAAGAGTTGACAGACGGAAAAGGTAAACCTCTTTATGGAAGGGAGAAGAGATGTCTTGGTAAGGCAGGAATTGTGGCCCTAGATAAAAGAAATGTTCCTGAGGAGTTTTGTTTTTTATTAAAGAGGAAGAACAATATTTAACATCCTAACTGGGTGTTGTGGGTTGGAATTAAGTAAAATTTGATAGAAGAAATATATGGTTGAGAAGAAAGAAAGAAAGAAAGAAATATGTAACAAAAAATTGGCAATAAATTTGATAGGTTTATTATGTGTTGAATAACTTGGATTACATCTTCAATTCTTTTCTTTATAAACTATTCCAAAGTCGAATTTTTTATGTGACTAGCTAATATAGTTATGCGAGTCCTTGATTGTAAAAAGAAGAAAGAAAGAAAGAAAATTCACTATTATTACCTGCCTCCCTAAAGTAAGGATCGTTGTTGATATTAATATTCGCAATTTCATTATGATACAGAAACAGAGATGAGTTCATTGGTTGATATAATAATATAATAATAGAAAAATCAGACAAGAAAAAGACCAGAACCAAAATATGTTCATAAAGCTCCAACATGCACGCGAGTGTACACCAGCTCTTTCTTCCCGTATTCTTCATATCATTGTAAGTTTCAACAAACAATAACAAGTTGGAGGAGACTCATACCATCAGTCTACCATGTTCTAGAAGTCTGTTTTAGAGAATACAATACATTTTATGTAAAATCTTGTCAGAGTGAAAAGAAAACAATAGTAATAAAAAGAACAGGGTTGGCGGCAAGATAGGCGGCGCTAATGTTGTCAAAGTATAAGGTTGAGGAGGTAGTGAGACAAATGCCTAATTCCTAAAGTAGATGTTGAAACTAGATAACTTTAGAGGCAGTCAGATTAAGGGATTTGTATTCTGTTTCGATGCTTGATTGAGCAACACTAGCTTATTTCTTGGAACTCCAGGAGATGAGATTGCGACTAAAGAAGATACAAAAGCCACTGATAGATTTATGGTCATCGGGGCCCCCGGCCTATTCGGCATCAGAGAAGGCAAGAATAGAGGTGGAGGAGTATTTTTGAAGATGCAAACCAAAATAGATGGTTTGTTTCAAATAGCAGAGTATATGTTTCACAGCCTACCAGTGGGTATCTTTTGGAGCATGCATATAATGAGAAACGCGGTTGATAGTAAAAGATATATCAAGTTTGGTAAAGGAAAGATATTGAAGGCTACCCACAACACTTCGATAGAGTATAGGAATCTCAAAGTTATGACCGAAGGAAGCACTCAAAAATGTAGAAGGAGTCATTGGAGTATGAACCGATTTGGCATGGAGCATGTTGGTATGATGGAGTAGATCAAGGATATACCTTTGCTAAGAGAGAATTAGGCCAAAGGCAGAGGAATGAACTTAAACATCCTTAAAGTAGGATAGAGGGCCAAGATCTTTGACAAGGAAGGGTGCGCCTATCATGGAGATGAGACTGGTGACAGCAGAGGAACTAGAGCCAATGATGATTATGTCATCAACATAAATTAAAATGTAGATGGTGTTACTGCTGTGATTGTAGATGAATAGGGAGTTATTCGCCTTTGAGGGAGAGAATCCCAGGTCAAGAAGTTTGGAGGAGAGACAAGAATACCAGGCTCATAAAGCCTGCTTAAGGCCATAGATGGCTTTCTTTAAGCGACAAACATGATTGGAGAGGTCGGGATGGATGAAGCTAGGAGGCTCAGCCATATAGACATCTTCGGTAAGGAAACCATGGAGAAATGCATTTTAGATGTCAATCTGTCTAAGAACCCAGTTACAAGAGAGAGTAATGGATTAAATTAATTGGACATTGATAGGTTTGATCACCAGAGAGAATGTCCTAGTGTAATTAAGACTCGGTTGTTAGTGAAAGCCTTTAGTAACCAACTGTGCTTTGTGATGAGCGATAGTACCATGTAGAAGGTATTTGAGTCGGAATATCCACTTGCAACTAACTAAGTTCTGAGGAGGAGAAGAAGGGACAAGATCCTATGTTTAATTGCTGACAAGTGCCTACATTTCACTGTGTAGTGCATGACGCCATTGAGGATGGTGTAGAGCTATGGTGATAGAAGTTGGAATAAAATCTGAACACTCCAAGGCATGAGAGTGAGCCTGAGGAGGAGGCCATTTGACAGTACCATCGCGATATTGTTTGGGGGTGTAAATATTATGTTTGGATTCGGTCACCATGGGATGTATTGAGCATATGGACAGGGGAGGGGGATTAGTGGTGTGGGGTGGAGAAAGAATTTTAGAGAAAAAAGGAAGGTGGATGGTTGGTGAGCTAGAATGAGGACGTGGGCCGAGGATTGAAGTAGATGGCAATTTGGGAGGTGAGGAAGTAGGCGAGCTTTAAGATGGAGGGAGTTCCGAGCTATGGCAAGGTTGGTGTAGTGGGTAGGCTGGGCTAGGAGAGGTGATAGGATAGGAAGTTGGGCAAAGTGGTGGGCTAGACGGTATTGGCGAGTTGGGGTTAGAAGGGGCTGAACCAAGAGAAGAAAGTTAAGGGGTAGATATGGAGTTGTCGATGTAGCCATACAGTTGTTGACCATGGAGATAAGGGAGCATTTGAGCTTTCTAGAGCAAAAAGTTATCATTGGTGAGTTTAATGGAGACAAGGTGAGATAGAGAGGAGAAGGAGGATGGTATGTGTAGTGAAGAGGGAGGAAAGGAGGGATTAATTTGAGAAGATGAGGATTTTCCCCTGGGGTCGAGGCTTATAAAAGCTCTGATACATGTTAGAGTGATAAGAAAACAACGGTAGTAGAAAAGATTTTTATTGATTCGTTTTTTATGTCATTTATATAGGTACTGTACACCTTTATATAAGAAGAGAAACCACTGATTTGATCCTGGTTTTTGAATTGAATAACAAAAAGTTGTTGGGGAGAATGATTAGGTGCTATGTGTTCTATAGTTTGGGAGTGTGTGTCTTGACAAATCTAAACCAAACCCTCGAGAGGGCCCATCTCCTTTCGCCTTCGGTGACCCCCAGCAGTTCTCTACTCCATTCCTTGCCCTTCTCCAGTAATTTAGCACCATTCAAATGTTACCTAATGTGCTACTCAATCTCATATTCATCTTCGTTTTTTATATTCAGAATAGTTTAATATAACATTTGTAAATTGTATAGTTATTGTGTATATAATCAGAAGAAGAAAGGAAAAAGAGAGTTTGTATTTCGTACGTAAGATATTTACATTGAAAGGATATATATATATATATATACACAAAAGTTATAATCCTAATTAGGAATATGACCCGTGATATCATGTTGTTGAACTAAGGGAGGCTCCAATCTTAGTTTTGATGATAATAAAACATCATTATTACTAACGATTTGAGTTTGCATAGTGAAAGTCAAAGATAGGTTATTTCAAGATGACTCCATGTGTAAAGCTTGAAGTTTAGAAGGCTAAGATGAAGCTAAAGGAAACACAAAAGTTAGGGTGTCTTGCATGCAATTGTAAATTTCACTAATTTTCCCATTGATCTAGGGGCTCATTATTGATCATGCATTGCATATAGTTCAGCTTAAGTTGCATGAAACTTCATTTGATTACAAATCCACTTTGTGGAGTTAATTAAATCATGTTGATGTGTTTTATGGTCTCACATTATGTCTTGAAACTTGTTTTAAGTCTTAATCAATATTTAGAAAGTTAAAATTTGCTTTAGCCATTCGTTTGGCTTAAACTCTTTTGTTACATGTCTTAAATCTGTCCACATTTGAATTATTATCATTTAATCTGATTTTTCAGTACCCAAATAATTTTTTATTATTTCCAAATTGTCATACACATTTTTTCTAGGGTATTAAGAGTGTACTAGAATTTTATTTCATTTTTTAAGCACTTAAAAATTTCATTAAGGTTTAAAAAGATACATTACTTAAAGTCTGCAAAAGCTCATTCTTTCCTTATTTAGAATTAATTCAAATTAAACAGTAAAACATTTAGGTAAAAATATAAGCAGCCACAAAACAAAACCTAGCAGCCTCCTAGACGTCTCAATACTCTCAAAATCTCGTTTTCTTGCTCTAAAAAACAAAATTGTTATATTAACTTTCCCAATCTCTCCAAACTATCTCTCTCTATACTATTTCAATTTTCTCTTATCCCTATCATATTAAATCTATTTGATAAATTTTGAAATTTGTATTTTCTATTAGATAAGGTGTGTATGGTTGTGGTTAAGCATAGTTTTGAATTTATGAAGTGATTATATTGATTGATTAGAACATAAATTCCCAATTATCTCAAATCTGTTTCTATTTATTCCTATCTATATTAGATATTGTTTCTATTTGTTCCTACCTATCTATTTCAAAAATTCTAATTTTGTATTTTTTTATATCTTTATTGTTTATAGAGGTTGAGTGATTTTTGTTTTGATTTTTGAAAGACTATATCTTAGGTTTTGAGTCTATTTACTCCAGAAGTGTCGAATCTGTCCAGATTTTTCTGTGTTAACTTTAATCGTGTTTCTGGGCATTGTAATCAATTTATAAAATCCTAGAAAAATTATTTTTTATTTCTTATGTGTTTTAGAGTTATTTAAAAAAATTTCGAATTTTTTGAAAACTATCTGAGTTAGTTTAAAAATAGTGTTTCAGATACACCTAAACTGTTATTATTTTTCTGTTCTTATGTTAATTGCATATTTTGTTTATAAAAATCAGTTCTGGGTGTGCAAGCTTGTGCTTTTTGGTTTGTTTATGATCTTAGGATTATCTAGGTATTTTTTTATTTGTAAGCCCTTATATCTTCTATGTAGGGTTTGTATTTGCAAACTGCTCAAATCTGTCCAGAATTTGTTCATTTGCTTTCATACATATATTTGAGCATCCAAATCAAATGTATTTGCTTCCAAATTTTAGTTATCTATTTGTTTAAATCTCAGAAGTGTTATTAAATATTTAACTAATTTTTTAGAGGCTTATTTGACTGTTTGGAAGTATTGTTATTCTATTCATTAAATCTATCTAGATTTGGATTAAGTGAATATTTCATATTGTACATCATAATCATACAAGTTTTTTTGTGTGCATTAAATCTGGCATATTAAGTTTGTTTAAGCTTTCATTTGTGTCATTCATCATTTCATTATTGAAAGTTTTGGAGCCCTTAGATTGATTGTGCTTTAAGTGAAATACATTTATAAGTGTCCTTAGTCACTTGGAAAAAGGGAATTTGCATTGTTAGATTGCTTAAGGTTGTCAAGGCTCGTCTTTGCCATATAAAGAGTGGGCCTTAAAAGATTGGGTAGTAAAGGCTCTTCTTTGCCTAGAAAAAGATTGTCATGTGAAGGCTCCTCTTTACCTTAAAAGATTGGGTTATAAAGGCTCCTCTTTGCCTAGAAAAAGATTGTCTTAAGAAAACTCCTCTTTGCCTTAAAAGATTGGGTTGTAAAGGCTCCTCTTTACCTAGAAAAAAATTCTCTTGAGAAGGTTCCTCTTTGCCTTAAAAGATTGGGTGGTAAAGGCTCCTCTTTGCCTAGAAAAAAATTGTCTTGTGAAGGCTTCTCATTACCTTAAAAGATTAGGTTGTAAAGGCTCCTCTTTGCCTAGAAAAAGATTGTCTTATAAAGGCTCCTCTTTGCCTAGAAAAAGATTGTCCTGTAAAGGCTACTCTTTACTTAGAAAAAGATTGTAATTATTTTTGTTTTAATTAGTTAAGAACAATATCCAACAAGTAGTTGGAGAGGAGATGTAGCCTCTCTTTGGGGTAAGTGAACTTCTTTAACAAACTGTGTGTCTTGCCTTCTCTTCTCTCTCTTTTTACTTATTACTTATTGTGCATTATCAGTTTGGCATTCACTCTTGCATACCTTATTAAATAAAATTGGTTAAGTGTTAAGTTTAAATTCTACAAGAAAGTTTTTAAACACTCAATTCATACCCCTCTTGAGTGCTTTTAGGGCTTACAATTGGTATCAGAGCTTGGTCCCACATTTAGATTAGTTTCTAGCAAAACTGTGAGTAAGTATCTAGTATGGCACATTGGATTAGTCAAGAGGGTATAGATATTCATAGGCCACCAATTTTTAATGGAAAATATTTTCTTGAATAGAAAATTAGGATCAAGTTTTTTTATTATGGGCCAATATTTACATTTGTGGGAAATTATTTCTAATGGCTTTAATGGCTTTTCAAATGATGATAAAGTTACTTCTTTAAATGAAAAAGCTATGCATATCTTACATGATGCATTAGATAAGAGCATTCTTGATAACGTTGCTTTGTGTACTTCGACTAATGATATTTAGTGTAGGTTAAAACAAATTTTTGCAGGTAAAAATGATATGGAAGAATCCAAAGAAGAAGATGAAAAGACTTCAAACACATGCCTTGTAGTCTTTATAGAAGAAGCTCCATCATCATTAAATATTTAAAAGGATAGTAGTGAGGTACCTTCTAGCTTTAACTTTAATGATGATGAGCATAAAGCTTTAGAAGTAGGCTTAATTTATGATGAATTGGTTAGATATTTAGAACGTGTTACTATGAGAAGGAAGGAACTATCTTCCAAGCACAAGGAATGTATGAAGTTAATGGATGATCTTATAGTAGAAAATGAGAAATTGAAGAATGATTTGTATGCCTTAGAATCTACGAATGTGAATGTTATTTATAATAATTGTATGATTGAGAATGATAGATCAGTGAATGTGAATGATTTTTTAAGAAATGAATTAGATGAATGTTTGCATGAGAATGAGAAGTTGAATATTCATCAGAATGTTGGGTAGGTATCCTATGAGAGTGGGATGCTACATTTTTGGTATCAAATCATGGTTTGGCATCCCCAAGGCAATATAAAAGCATTTAGGTATGAAATAACGTCTGAAACACGTATAGTGACCTATGTTGTATTGTCTATTATAGGTCATCAGGTGTTAGAGACAGGGTCACTAAGTCAGCTGATCAAGAGTTTATAGGAGCTAACAGAGAGTCTCCTATATCCTAGTTTGATCAGGCACTTCCACGAGTTTTGGAGAGGAGAGAGAGGAGATATGATAAGCTCTGCAAACAGGGAGCTATAGACTTCTTCAGAAGCACAGACCTGTAGAAGCTGAAAGCTGACTGGAGAGGATTGAGAGAGTCTTTAACCAAATGGACTGTGATCCGGATGAGAGGTTTGACTACGTCATTTCTTTGCTATAGGGTCCTGCTTACTAGTGATGGAAGACCATAATGGGTAGCACGGTCCAATCCTGTAGATTTTCATGGGAGGATTTTCTGAGGGCTTTCAAAGCCAACTATATGCCTAAAATCTATTTGGACCGTAAGATGAAGGAGTTCCTGGAACTGAAATAGGGGAACCTTACCGTGGCAGAGTATGAGGTGAGGTGCAATGCACTTATGGGCTTTGCTATAGCATTAGTTCCTACAGAAGAGGATAAGTGCAGGAGGTTTGAAGATGGTCTCAATATGGAGGTTCACACTAGATTGGCTATCACCAATCTGAGTAGCTGCAGCCATCCGGATTGAGTGGCTACTGAGTGAGAGCCGGTCTGAGGGTAGAAAAGAGATCAGGAGTGGTAAGAGGTCTAGTGACTTCCCAATTGAGCGCAGCAGGATGTTAAGTAAGCTCTAGAGCACGCAGTCGAAGCAGAGGTAGTCTGGGTCCAGACAGAGAGGTAGAGGGCAGATGCATCAGGGTAGACACCGAGTAGGCCACCATCAATGCCCAGTTGTGAGCATTGTGGGAAAAAGCACGGTGGTGAGTGTTGGAAGTTGAAGGGAGCTTGCTTGCGATGTGGATCTTTTGACCATTTGATCAGGGATTGCCCTGTTATTTCTGAGGCACCACCTAGGGGTAGAGGAGGATCGACCACGAAGGTGACGGTCCAACAGAGTAAAGCCAGTGGGACTAGACAGAGAGGCAGAGGCCAAGGCAGGGGTGGTTCTACAAGCTCAGGTGCTAGAGGTTAGGGGCGTAGTGCTTCATCTTGGACACAGGCCAGAGTTTATGCCATCACTAGGCAGGAGGCTCAGGATTCCCCTGATGTTGTTGCAAGTATATTGCATATATTTCGGTTTGAAGCATATGCATTAGTAGATCCTGGATCTACCCATTCTTTTATTACACCACATCTCGCATGTAAACTGCATTGTGAGAGGGATACATTGTCATATGGATGGGTAGTGAGGACGCCAGTAGGTAGTACTACAGTAGTAGGTGAGGTATGCAAGAACTGTGTCATCTGTATTGATCAGGCGGAGTTAAAGGCCGACCTGATTGTGCTTCAGCTGAAGGAGATGGACATTATTCTTGGTATAGATTGTCTCATAGCACACCGAGCTATTGTAAACTACTACACTACCTCCTTTTTACATCACCACTTGAT
>JAOXYD010017902.1:0-14767 GCA_028565735.1 Pinacopodium congolense
CTTAATACTTAATCAAGGTAAATCTGAAATTATCATTAACATTTTAAAGCAAAACAATGTTCAAAGATTGGATAATAGAGTAATAAAAAGGTTAAACTAAATAAGAGAATTGTCCTAGGTAAAACAAAGATTCGGCCAAGGAAAGGAAAGCAATATAAGACATGGCATTACAACTTGAAACTAATAGGAAATCAACACTAAAACAAGAAAAAATGTAAGTGAATTAAACTTCAAACTTGCAGCCATGAATCACGTCCAAGAGAGCTGCAATTCCAAGTCATGATGTTGAAGACAAAAACAACATACCAGGAGCTTCTCCACTCCACCATGAATTCGGCTCCACCAATGAATGAATTGTCTTCAACAATTGATGTTCAGCAAAAACTCACTCTCAAACCAAGTGGGGAAGAAGAAAAGAGTAGACTAATATTCCAAAAGAGGGAGAATCCCACCTTTTTTTTTTTAAACCGTCCACCTTTGTTAATTCGACTCCATCTTTGTTCCACCAATCACGATCTACTCTCCTCCTCTCTTCTCCCCCTTTTGTGTTCAGCTTCAAAACTCTTATATTCAGCCACCACTCCTCTTATTTTGTCCTTTATTCTCTAGGTTTCTTATTCATTAAAAATCCATACAAGGACGTCCTTAAACGATGTTGTTTAATGGCTTGCTTTAGTTCTCCTAAGTATTGCCATTTTATTTGACAGCTTGGACCTCTGATCGCTTTTTCTGCAATAACTCCCCCTACACATATCCAATTGACATGAAATTTTGTATACAAGTTCCTCAAATGATTATCTTTCTCTCCATAAAATTTTAGATTAATCTGAGCTCTGAAATTGCTCCTAATGTTTCCCCAAATTTGGTATGGAACCTCATATAATGATGTTCTACGTCTTTAAATTGGTTCTACACCAATTCCAGTTCCAAATTTTGCTTCAATTCTACTCTAAACATAACCCTTTCAACTTGTATCCATGCCTTAAGGTTAAATCTGCATGTAAACATAAAAGGAACACAAATTAAGCATTTAAATAACAAAATAGGGATGAAATTATAGTGTAACATATATACATATACCATAAAATTCATCCCTATCAATGTGTCACTCTTTACTCTAATAGTCCATAAGTTTTTCCTTCTAAGGATTATAGGGTAAACCCTCCTAACTTATAATCTTCTACATCTTCAAACAAATCCAGATTCTTTTACCAAATAGCACGTTGTTCTAGACATAAAAAATTTCACAAATCAAGATGGGAGTTTGGAGCATTTCATTATGGAAACCCAATTTACCTGTTCATTGACAATTATTATAAGTCCTAAAAAAACTCATAAGCATCTTTAAATAAATATGGCCAGTAAAAACCAATGTCCAAGATCTTGTGAGCTATTTTTTGGGGACTAAAATGTCCTCTACATGTATAAGAATGAGAAAAGGTTAAAATGGAGGAAAATTCATCATCAGGTATGCACTTTATTATTACCTTGGTCGACTAGTGTTTCTAAAGGTACAGATCATCCCAACTATAGTACTTGACTTTTTATTCTATCCTTTTATGCCTTGATGAAATCAAAGGAAAATTATCGAGAAACTAAAAAGTTCAAAATTATTAAGAAACTAAAAGTTTCACCAAGCCCACATACCAAAGGGTCTCTAGGTGCAATATGTGTAACTACTGATCAAAAAATCATCATTGATAGGAGTGTCATCAATGACATGCTTAACTAATCAATTCAAGTGATCTACCACTTCATTCTCTATACCTTTCTTATCAATTATCTCCACATCAAACTCTTAGAGGAAAAGGTTCCAATAAATAAGTCTTGGCATCACCTCCTTTTTTAAGAGTAGGTACTTCAAAGCTGTATAATCAGAATAAACAATGATTTTAGCACCCAAAAAATGCCACCTATATCTATCTAAAGTGAAAACTTTATTAAGAAGTTCCATTTCTATAGTTGTGTAGTTAGCTTAAGCTTCATTTAAGTTCTTGGAGGAATAATAAATAATATAATGAGTCATCTCCACTCATTGACCTAAAACTATTCCTATGGCATGATTAGAGGCATCACACATAAGCTCAAATGGGAGATCCCGATCAAGAGGTTGTAGGATAAGTGTAATGACTAACTTCACCTTTAAAAGATCAAATGCTTTCTTGCACTCATCATCAAACACAAAATCAACATCCTTATGCAATTTCCTATGCAATGGTTGTGCAATCTTTAAAAAGCCTTGGATAAACCTATGATGGAATCCTATATGGCCAAGAAAAGAGCACAATTCCTACACCGAAGCGAGGTAAGATAAAAAATTAACAAGATTTATGTTAGCTTTATCAATTTCACTACCCCTATGTAAAATTACATGACCTAGAACTATACCTTGTTAAATCATAAAATGAAAATTTTCTAAATTAAGAACAAGGTTAGTCTCTAAGCATCTATTAAGCACTAAGATGAGATAAACTACACTTTCATCAAAGGAATCTCCATAAACAATAAAATAACCCATGAAAACTTCTATAATTTTCTCTAATTACTACGATAAGATACTATACATCTCTAAAATGTGATAGAGGTATTGCATAAACCAAAATGCATGAGACGATAGGCAAATGTACCATATAGACAAGTGAAATTCATCTTCTCTTGATCCTCTAAAGCTATAGCCAACTAAATATACCTAGATCCCTGTATTTAGAGGGTATCTTTCTTTACAAAATTGTTAACATATTTTCCCCCATTCTAACCTTTCCATTAGTTTTAAGTTTTTGTTTATTTGTGTAGAACTCCTTTAAAAATTTTGCCTATCGCGAACTTGCTTGATTGCCTCCAATAGAGGTATGTTTACCTTCACTTTAAAGAAAACCTCCAACACCTCTATTTCTTAATTGCTGCTTGCTTTTGGCCAATATGCTAGGAAAAGGGACATGCATTTGGTTAATAACAATAGAATGCAAATTACCTACCTTAATAGGATTTTTATCCTCCTTCTTTTTTCATGGGACCTTCTGATAGGAGTGTTTTAGACTCTGTTTCTAGGATTTTTTTTAAGTGATTCTTGTGTGTTTAAAGCTTTGAGCATGATCTGTTGCATTCTTTCCATGGTCTTTTATGTGTTCAATTTTTTTGTAATGATGTTTAGTGATTGAGGGTAACATTTTGATCTTATTTAGGGAGTGGATTAATGCACTTTGATTTTTGGATGAGTAGGAAATAGCTGGAGGAAAGTTGGATAGAATTAAAGAAGAAGCAAAAATCTAACAAAGTGTAGTACATGATCATATAACTACTTGGAACCAAAATTTCTATCACCCTCGTACTGATGCACGAGGGTTGTTGAACCAAGAACGGTTCCACCTTGTTTTAGTAATGACAAAACAACCTTTGCTACTAATGTATATGTTTCTAAGTATGCTTGAAAGATAAGTTGAAAAACGTGTCAGCTAACCAATTAAGGAGTCTTGAAGAAGAAAACAAAGAATCATATGAAGACTCAAGTTTAAATAAAGAAGTTTAGAATAAGTTTATATCTGTTTAAATGTAAACTTTACTTAGATTTATTTTGGTGTTCTCAAGAGGTTCATATTTAACCGTTCATGCATACATATTTTAGAATATGCATATAGGTGCATAATCAAGAGTTTTTATGTGTTGTAATGTGTTTAAATGAGAATAAACCTCTTGATGCTTGTTTCAATTAATTAGGAAAACATAAGATGTTAAGTGATTAAGATAAATAATTTTTTTGATATATATGTTTGGTTTTTGGAAATGGCTAAATAGAGATGTAGTGAAATTTTTATGTTTTGTTTATTCGGCTAAGTGTGACTTTTAGGTCAATCAACCGAATAGGATAGGTCGGTCGATCGAATGATAAACGAAGGTCTATCAGTCGACCAAATGATTGGATTGGTCGATCGAAGTAAAGGGTGAAGGCCTATCGATCGACTGAACCAAGAGATTGGTCAATTGAATATAGCGACATTTACGATTACATAACAATTTAAAATCATAATGCTTTATAACGTTATCTTATAACCATTGGACAACGAGTCTCAGTTCCATTGTCCAATGAACACATGGTAAAATCTTAGTATAATAGGTATGTTTCGGATAGTTTTTTTTATGTAGAGTTTAAGTGATATATATATTGTTATTTGTTGAGAGTTCAAGAGATCTTTTACAAGTAATTTTTATTAAAAGAGTTTATTGTGTTGGGTGAGGTTCTTAAACATCTTTTGTACATTCATCCATCTAGCCTCTTTTGATTATCAACTGAAATCAAGTGAAGTTTTTTTCAGTTATATCACTATTGTGAGTGGTTGAGAGGTTATTCTTGAGCCTAGGAAAAAGAAGTGAGTGAAAGGTTCTCCTTTAACCTATAAAAAGGGATTGTACTTATGACATTATTATTTTAAAGTTTCAATAAGAACGAAAGCTCAACAGTGGTATTAGGGACTGGATTAAGAGTAATTGGATAGCTCCGAACCATGATAAATCATGGTGTACTCTCTCAATTCTCTATACTTTTATTTTTTGCATCTATATTATCTGGTTCCTTCTAGGTAAATTTGTTTAAGATTCTCCATTTATATTACTATTTGTATTTGTTCTGTGAAAGAATTTTAAACACTAATTCACCCCTTCTTAGTGCTATAATAAACCCAACAATTAGTATTAGAGTGGGTCTCACAAGTAGATTAATTCCAACGAATTAGTGAGAAAAGGTCACTTATGGCACACATGATGCACAATTTTCCATCTTTTAGTCTAGAAGGTCATAACACCTATAGAGCAACTTATTTTGATGGAAAAAACTATTTGAATTAGAAAGTTAGAATGATGCATTTCTTGAGAAGAAAAAGTGTGGATCTATGGTTATGTGTCTCTCAAAAAAACCACCTTACCTTCAAAGATGGTTTGAACCGAAGTATTGCTTAAGGACGACAATGAACTAAATCTTGAAGAAAAGAGATTAGTATCCCTAAATAGTAGAGCTATGCATGTTTTATTTTGTGCATTAAGTATAGAAGAATTTAACAGAGTTTCTATGTGTGAATCTACCCATGATATTTGGCGCACTTTAGAAATCACATATTAAGGCATGAATCAGGTAAAGGAAACAAAAATTAGCATGCTCACTCACCAATTTGAACTATTTAAAATGACTCAAGATGAAAATATCTCTTCAATGTATGATCGTTTTAATAATATTATTAGTACTTTAAAGGGCCTAAGAAAGACCTATTCCAATGTTGAGCCTACTAGGAAAATCTTTAGGTCTTTACCAAAGTCTTAGGAACCCAAAGTGACAATGATACAAGAAGCAAAGGATCTCAACATTTTGTCACTCGAAGAATTAATTGGTTCTCTACTCAAACATAAGATGGTGTTAAAAGATGCTCAAGAAACAATTGCACCCAAAAGGAAGAACATTGACTTCAAGGCATCAAAGAAGGATGAAAGGGAGAACGAAGAATCATCCTATGGAAGTGAGGAAGAAGAATCTGTCACTCTCATCACCAAGGAGCTAAGAAAGCTTATTCGAAGAAAAACTCCTATCTGTAAAGATAAGTACTATTATAAAATTTCTAACATAACATGTTTTGAGTATGGTGAAAAAGGACATTTTAGGTCAGACTGTGCATACCTTCGAGAAAGTCAAAAGGAAGAAAAGAAAGAAAGGAAAGAAAAGAAGAGTTTTAAGAAGAAAGCTCTTAAAGTGGGATAGGATGAGTCTAGTGAATCTGAAGAAGAAGAGATAGCAAAGAGGTGCTTCATAGCTCACGATGAGGTAAGAACTCCTAACTCGAATGATGAAGTTGAAGTTGAATACACTTACAAAGAACTGTTAGATTTTGTAGGAGATTTGGCCAAGAAAAAGAAGTCCTTTCATGATAAAAACTTGGAATCCATGAAAGTAATAGATGAGTGCAAATTAAAAATTGATATTCTTATAAAAGACATGAATTCAATCAACAAGGATAATGATGATCTCTTAAATGATAATATAGCTTTGAAGAAGGAAGTTGAATCTCTTAAAGAGTCACTTGCAAAATTCACAAAGGGAAAAGAAAATTTTGAAACCATGTTAAGTGTTCAAAAGATGAGAAATGATACGCATGGCTTAGGCTATAGTAATGAAGCATCATCTAGTAAAACTCTCTTTGCAAAGGGAAAGAGTTTAGAAGATGAATGTCTTAAGTTTATTCAAAATGCATCATTAACTCAACCTAGGCATCATGCATTCATATATACATCAAGACCAAAGAAATTTTCTTGACATCGACTCGATGATTCTATAACATTCACTCAACCAGGGCAAGCATCTTGAAAGTTCTATTATGATTATAGACCAAGGAGTGCATATAGATCCTTCACTCCTTTATTTTGCACTTATTAGGAGAGGCATGGACATATTTGCTACTTTTGCTATAACCTAAGAAATACAAATGTAGGTTCATTTGGCCATGAAAGATGCCATAAAAGATACAAAACTAACACTTATGGACCTAAAATGATATAGGTACCAAGAATTTGTTAAAATTATTTTTTGTAGGTACCTACAAGAATGAAAAGAAATAGCCATTGTTGAACCAAGAGAAATCAATAAAAATATGGCAAAACGTCCAATTAAAAGGTGCCTCCTCCTTAAGGAATATATGTGAAATAGTTAAATGGATACTGAAAGAGATCATTTATATATACCGTGTATACCTTTTTTTGTCTATGAATTTTTGTGTGAAAGTTTTCTTTTTTCTACGCTTTTAACCTTTCGATCGACCGATACTAATTCGGTCAATCGATATTCGATCAACCGTTGGACAACAAGTATAAGTGTTGTTGTCCAACTAATACATCAGATAAATTGACTATATAGGCTATTTTTATACTAGAACGGAGAGAGGTTTTACACAGAGTTTTATACATAGCCTAAATGATCATATACGCGAGTTACAATGTTATTTGTTAAAAGTTTAAGAGATCCTTTACAAGTCATTTTTATCAAATCAAGTGAAGTGTTTTTCAATTGTATCGTTATTGTGAGTGGTTGAGAAGTTATTCTGGAGCCTAGGAAAAAGAACTGAGTGAAAGGTTCTCTTTTAGCCTATGAAAAGGGATTGTACCTATGACATTATTATCTTGAAGTTACAACAAGAACAAAAGCTCAACAATGGTATTGGGGACTGGATTAGGAGCAAGTGAACAACTCAAAACCAAGATAAATCACATTGTACTCTCTCCTTTCTCTATACTTTTACTTTTCTGCATCTATATTATCTGGCTATTTTTTGGTAAATTTGTTTAAGCTTACGCATTTATATTACTCTTTGTATCAATTCTATGAAAGAATTTTTAAGCACTAATTTACCCCCCTCTTAGTGCCATATCTATCCCATCAACTTGTATAATAAGATTTGATTTATAATTTTATATCGATATAAAGAGTTATGATCAAGAGTAAATTTGGTAAATTGTTTTAAAGAAGTTCACTTGATGTGGTAAAATGTTTTAGAAAGTTATGTGAATTTTTCTAATGGCTTTGAATATGGTTAAGTCAATATGTTACGCAAAAAAATGTTTTAAGATATTTGAGATAGTTTAGGAAAACTTTGAATAGAAAATTTTGCAAATGTGATTAATATTTCATAAAGTAAGACACAATTTATTATTTAGCT
The DNA here is from genome assembly GCA_028565735.1 of Pinacopodium congolense. Classification (NCBI taxonomy): domain Eukaryota; kingdom Viridiplantae; phylum Streptophyta; class Magnoliopsida; order Malpighiales; family Erythroxylaceae; genus Pinacopodium; species Pinacopodium congolense. Next base: position 7,689 of record JAOXYD010017902.1, read on the forward strand.
AAATTAAAGAGTCTTGGTATTCAAAATTACTTTTAAGATATTATAAAACTTGTATTAATTGATTTGGAAGTGAAATAAATGGTTTTGAGTTGTTAATTCAAGATTCATGTTGATTGTAGAAGCTATAAACCAAGTTTCTAAATGATTAGTTGACTAACGTTTGAAGTTAGGTCAACTAGTTGAGGTTTTTAGTCGTTTAGTTGACCATTGGTTAAGGTTAGTCAACTAATTCCTTAAAAATTAGACAAATTAGTCATCCAAATAAAGGGAATGGTCGACTTATGGCTAGCTGATCACTTTATGAACATTAGTCCACCAACTAAGCATAAAAACTGATAACTACTAGTTCTAACTTTGATAAAACGACTAATTTTTATTTTTAATTGTTGTTTTGAGCTTCGAACAACTATTTGAGCTTTAAAAGCAGATAAATAGAAGTTTTAAGTATTCATGAAGAACCTTTATGAATCTTTGATTAGTGTTTAAGTATTAAATAAGCTTTTGGTTGGTTTTATATGTTGAATGAGATTGAAGAAAAAAAAAAGAGTTTTTAAGTTTACATTTATTGCATTTTTTAACCCTCATTGAGCAATATTTTAATCAAGTAAAAGGTTTCAATTTTGTTTACTTGATTTGAGATTGAGAGTTCGATTTTTAGGGCTTGATTTTGTTTTAAAATTGATGGAGAAAGTGTTAATCTTCACCTAGCCTAAAGGAAGATTTGTATTGGGTTATTTTTCACTCTAAAGAAAGATATGCAAAGGTTGTTTTGCACCATCTTCAAAAGAAGATTGTAAGGATTTATTTTCACCCTAAAAAAGATTATTTCATAAATTAAAACATCCAAGTGAGAGCTTGAAAAGTGGACATAGGCAAACGATTTTTTGTTAAATATAAAAATAAATTCGTAAATTATCTTCACTACTCTTTTAATTTATGCAAATTGTTATTAAATTATTTGAATTTGAAGAATATTGGCATATCATTACAATTATGTTGAATTATGATTTAGTGATCTCATACTTTGCAATAAATCAATTTAGGTGATTTAGGATTAAAATTTATAAAATTTTTACACACCTAATTCACCTCCCTGTCTTAAGTGTACCATCTAGAGCTAACACACATAGTAATGTTTTGTGAAAGAACTAAATACCTAGATATTAACTATTATTGGACTCTATCCAGCCCTTATTTAGTCCTTATTCTAGCCTTTGTGTGGCACTTTTCTCTATGTTCCAAGTTGAAATTTATAGATTCAGCTTAAGAGTATATCTTGGATATTATGTCAAATTTAGTTAACTTAATTTCTTAAATTTAGTTATCTAGTTTGATTTTTATTTAATTGAGTTGTAGTTAGTTGGAATTGTACTTAGTTGGAATTGTACTTGGTTGGAATTAACTTGTTCAATTAGTTATTAAATTGTTATTATATATGTGGCAAAGCTATAATTACAACTTCAGAATTTGTTTTCTTAAAGAATATATGATATTTTAAAAATAATTTAAAAATAAAAATTTATTAATATGTCCATAAAGAAGGGTGTTGCACATAAAATTAGTTTTTGAAATGGTATCAAAATGGATTGAAGAAGCCTAATATCTATAAACAAAATGATACTTGTCACATATATCAATTATTATTAAAAAAATAAAGTTTGACTTAAAATATGTTCAACTGGAGATAGTTTTATAAAAAAATAATCTTAATTGTTGACAAAAAATAAAAAATAAAAAATAAATGTTTGTAGAAAAATAATAAAAAGTTTAATAATTTAGTATAAAATAAAAGATTAAAATAATTTATATAAAAATAAAAGGTAAAAATATTTTATATAAAAATATTTTTGTACTAATATCTTAAGATTTTAAATAAAAGATAAAATATCCCTTTTAGTATATAAACTAATATTCAAAATATCATACTGTACTAGCCAATGTTGTATAAGTGAAAAAATAGTATTGTTTAGTCTAGTGTCATACTAGTACCAAATACTTATTTGTACCAGCCAACACAGTATCGAACTTAAGTGAAAACATTGAGAACTTATCCCTAACTTCGAATGCACCTAACGTCACCTCTTTCCCCTATAGATGTTGCTTATATCTCCCCTCAGCCTTAACACTGTAACACCCTCTAAGACCCCCTTCTTCGATACTAGTTTCAAGAAACCTATTTGACAATAGTGCATTTAAAGAGAGCAAATCAAAGAAGATGGATCTTAAGGCTCTCTGATGGGTTTAAAGAGAGGAAATATAAGATTTCTAGAGAAACAAAGGAAGGCTTGGAGAGATAGGAAGAGATGAGTAGAGACTAGAGAAGTTATAAGTATCATGCCTAGTTCTCCAATGAAGAGTAGGCATGGTCTCATTAATCTCACTTCGGATAGACAAGAGAGGGTCTTTGAGCTTATAAGCGTGGACGATACATACCTTGATAGATATGTCTTTTGGGGAGAGGGTAATGGTCCCGTGAAAAAGTGGTATCAGAGCCAACCCTTACTCTCATCCGACCCCATGCCGAGCGCCACGTGTCATTGGTGGAGCGACAACCATTAGTAAGAACTGTGTGGTAGGTAGGGTGGGCCACTATGACGATGGCGTCACGAGATTGGGTAGGGGAGAATGTCACGCCTAGCGCTTCAATGAAGAGTAGGCATGGTGCATTAATCCCACGTCGGATAGACAAGAAAGGGTCTTTCAGCTTATAAGTGTGGACGCTACACACCCTAATAGACATGTCTTTTGGGGAGAGGGTAATGGTCCCGTGATTGTAGGTTTAAGCGATTTCTATTGGTTTTAAATGATATTTGGACGTTTCTATTCATATTATCTTTAATCGATATTTGGACGTTACCATTCTTATTGGTTTTAAGCGATTTCTAGAGATTTTTAGAGAGAGAAATGGATGGTTTGGAGAGAGAGAGGGAGAGACGAATAGTTGAGATGAGAAGTCGAGATGGAGAATGCAATGTGGTTTAAGTTCCATTTTTACTTTAACATTTTAGTTTTTTTTAATTATGAGTTTTTAATGTAAAAATAAGTATTTTGAAAGTTCTAAAGTTAAAAGGTATAAATCTTCTACATAATTTTATTGCCTATAATTTAAAATTATTAAAACTTAATATAGTATTAAAATATAATAAAATATTAATTATTTTTATTAATTTTAATGATTATTTATATCAAATAAGCGAAATTAATATGGATAAGAACATAAAGATAATTACTAGTAGGCTTATAGCTCATTGGGAGAGGATTTTTAATACATCCTCCTCGACTAAGGTTCAAATCTTGGTAGAGGCAAAATTTGACTTGTTAGAAAAAAGAATAAAAAGATAATTGTTATTAAATTGTTTAGATATGGTTAATGTGAATTTAAAAACTACACATTACAATATATTGAGAACTTATGTTATAAATTTTATAAAATTTAAAAATTATGCTTAATTTTAAAAATTATCTAACATAATATCATATATTGATCAATACCAATATCGATATAAATCGTTATAATAATCACGGAAGTTGAATATTAAAAACTTAAAAGGCTATCAATTTTTTCCTTTAGATAAATAAATAAGTAGCGACAAGTGTGGATGTTTCCATGATATGGCAACTTACAGCTTCTTATATTATGGTCATCTGACAATTCTAAGAAAGGGTTAACATTGGCACATAAAACGTTTTATGAAGTAGAGTGAGCAATGGATGTTGAGAAAAATGTAGACATGGATAAAGTAGGGTCACAGCTTAAACGAAATTAAAAATAATAAATAAAACTTGACATATAAATTTTACTTAGAAAACCCTTAAATTAATTAGGGAAACAAATATGGGCAAGGATAGAAGACTTTCACTACTAAGAAAATTTAGAATTAGAATTGCAAAGAGAAAAACTGTACCCACAAAATTATACATATAGTATATGTTTTTTGTTTCTCTCTTTCAATTTTCTCTCTTTTCCATCCCTTACTCTCACTCATTTTGCTTCTCTGAATAATATCCTATGGCAAGAGAGCCTCTATTTTTTTTTTAATTTTTTTTGCTTTGTTTTATTAGGCCCCTTTTTAGCTTTGGTAGCATCAAATTCAGTGCCTACTTAGCCTTACTCTTTGACAATTCTCCCACTTGAAGATTTCATTGAGTATCAATCATATCTTCACATAACTTTTTTTACCTTACCGCTTTATGTTGTTTATATCTCTATCAGACCATAAGAGGATCGACACCACATAAACTTATGAATGTTGATTGCCTTTGTTATAAATTATGTCAGCTTATTCATGGAATGAATCTTTCTGTATGTACGATATTCTTTCTTCCACTTTCTCACAAACGAAAGGGTACTAAACTCGAATGTATTCTGTCTTTGAATGAAATATCAGATTCCTTATAAGATGTAAAAAACTCTAGATGTCACAATACAAAATAATATTTCTTATTTGTGTCCAAGTTCCTTTAACATCATCTTCAACCACACTACTTCTATACTAGTTTTGTAGCTTCTACATATTCTACTTCTGTTATTGGCATAGCCACAACTGATTGTAGTTTTGAAACCTAGCTAACAACTCTTCCAACTAGTATGAACACATATTCTGTAGTGGACTTGCTTTTGTCAAGTTCACTCATGTAATCGGCATTAACATATACTCTAACGGAAAATTCTGATCCTCCATAACATAACACAATATCTAAGGTTCTAATGATATATTTAAGAATCCTCTTAAGAGCATTCCAATGCTCTCAGCCAAGATTAACCATATATAATTGCATGAGCAATGTCTAGTCTTATACAAATTATAATGAACATTAGGCTACCCATTACTAATGCATACAGTACTAGAGACATCTCCATCCTCTCTTCTTCATTGCAAGGCCTCATACTTGAGGATAACTTGAAATTAATAGGAAGTGGGGTAGAAGTAGAAACTTACTTACAATGCTGCATGTTGAAATGCTATAAGATCTTCTTTAAATAATTCTTACTATTGTTTTTGTCCTCATGAATTTCACCTTTAAATTCTTGTTTATCGATCCCAAGTCCTTCATTTCAAATTCTCTAGCCAACTGTGCCTTCAATTCTTTGATGCGATTATTGATAGAGCCTGCTACTAACATATCATCCATGTTATAACAGTAAGATAATAAAAGCAATGTTATCAAGCCTCTTGAAATTTGCACAAGGGTCTGCATTCAGTCTATTATATCCAAGTCTCATAATGAAGGAATTAAATCTCTTATACCAACATCTCAATGCTTATTTTAGACTATACAAATATATGTTCAACTTATAAACCAAGTTCTCTTTCCATTTGTCTTTAAAACCTTGTAGCTGGAGCATATAAAGTTCTTTTTCAAGATCTCCATTTTTAAAAAAAATGCAATTTTCACATCTAATTACTCAAGATGTAAGTCAAATGTTACATACATTGCAAGGACTACTCGAACTGTAGTAAGTTGAACCATAGGAATATTTCGTTGAAGTCAATTACTTCTTTCTGAGCATATCCTTTCACCACCTTTAACCTAGCACGATATCCCTCCACTTGATCATAATCTTGTAGTCCTATTTATTACTAATGGGCTTTCTTCCTTATAGTCATAGCACTAACTCCCATGGCTTATTCTTATGAAGAGCTTCTATTTCTTCCTACATTGCTGCCATCCATTGGGATACATTTAAACTATTCATTAGTTCTTTAAAAGTTGATGGGTCCATGTCCTCAATTAAAAGACAATATGAAATATTATCCTCCATAATATAATCTAAGTGCCATCTTGGTGACCTTCTTGTACAAGTTAATCAAGAAGTGCCTGAAATATCAAATTTCACTGGCTCTTGTTCCTCATGCTCTGATGCAGTTTTTGAAGAATCATTTTGATCAACTTCCCTTTCCATTTATACTGTTGTAGTCTCTGGATTCCCTTTTTAAGTGCCAATACCTTATGCTTTCTCTTGATTCTTAACTTCCATAAAAATAGCATCCTTAATGATAACAACCTTGTGGGTAGTAGGATCCCATAAGGAATACCCCTTCACACCTTCAGCATACCCCAATAATATGCATCTCCCAGATTTTGGATCTAACTTTGTAGTTTTTTTGGCATTAAACAATCATATAACTAGGACTTCCAAATACATGGAGGTTTGAGCAATCCACAATTTACTAGTCCACATCTCCATCAGTGTCTTCAACATAATTACAATTGATTGAGCTCTATTCACCATAAAATAAGTAGTATTTATTGCTTCCGCACCAATTTTTAAGCCATTATGACAAGCCTTTAAGAATATATCAAGAGAAGAGAAAGATAAGCTCCAACAAGTACCAGCTTTGGTAAAAGTGACTTTGAGTATGAATTAGATGCATGTACCGAGCTTAAATTGGTATGAAATTTAATACTAAGTAATCTATTCATGTGGGGAGCTCACATACCAAATTTCATGTCAATTAGAGGTGTATAGAAGAAGTTAGAATAGAAAGAGAAAGTTAAGGCAACAGCTATCAGGAGACCCACAGCCAAGAGCCCAAAACCCACGTCTTGGAGCTTGGTTGTGACATCTAGATAGTAGATATCACAACAAAGACCCACAACTGTGAGTCTAAGCCATGGGTATAATATGAAGGGTTTGATTTAAAATCCTTCTAGGGTTTTTTCTTATATCACTTGCCTCCAACAACTCCAAGAAGCTACTAAGGAAGGGTTTTGATATTAAAGACCATCTCCAAAGGATTTCTATTCAATAGTGAAGAAAAAAAAAAGATTCCAACACAAGAATTGAAGATTAAAACAAGGAATTCACATCAACCATGTCAGAGATCAAGATCGAATCATCATAGTTCTTTCTTTCTCTTTCTCTTTATTGAATGTTCTTGTGAATCAAACTATGATTAGGAACTAATTTTCTAATTACAATTTGGATTTTTATGAACTCTAGAATGTAGTTGTAAGTCCTATGGCACCCAAGAGGGGGGGTGAATTGGGTCTTAAAATCTTTTTACAAACTCAAAACTATCAACTTAATTCAATTGGAAAACTAAATGCAATCACTAAACCAATATTCAACCTAA
>JAOXYD010017931.1:0-14765 GCA_028565735.1 Pinacopodium congolense
AGATTACAAATTTTCAACAAGGTGTTAGGGAGTCATTATACAAAGCTTAGGAGAGGTTTAAAGAGTTATAGAGAAGTTGCCACATCATAACCTCCCAAAAGAGTTCTTTTTGCAGACATTCTACAATGGTGTAAATCAGAATACAAGAGGAACCATAGATGTAGCTGCTGGAGGTTCTTTAATGTGAAAAACTATTAAGGTAGTTCATGATCTTTTGGGTGAGTTGGCTAGCAATAGTTGTATGTGGTCCAGTGAGAGAAGTAGATAAGGGCTAAAAGAGCAAAAAGGGATTATAACAGTTGACTCAGTAATAGTTTTTGCAAGCACAGATCACAGCCCTCACTAGACAGTTGAACAATATGTAAGGAGCTTCTTCTTCTATTGTTAAAGCCATGCACTTTCAATGTGAGCTTTTTGGGGAAGATAACCATGGTATTACAAAATGTTTCTTAATGGGAGATAATGGTTGATAGGGGTCAAATTAATATAGTTTTAATGGTTAATTTGTTGAATTATGACCCCTAATTCAGTGTTTAATTGTTTAATTAACGCCTTGTTATGTTTGATTTGCAGAATGGATCATAATGATGAAGATTGGAGCAAAATTTTGAAGAAAACATCTTGATTATATCCATTAACGGTACCATGTAAGCATGGCATTGTTTAATGAACAAGAGGCCATTGTAGTGTCCAAAATTCAACCTATAACGGCACCCTGTCAGGGTGCCGTTGTAGGACGGTGAGGTGCTGTTGTACATAGAGTCAACAATTTCAGCTCCAAATCTTACAGATTTCAAACCTAGTGTGATCCTAATTAATTCCATTATCTGCTAGAACATGTGGGAGGTCTAGGTTGTCTGCAAGATGCCAAGAAAACTCCAGAAACATGTGGAGAGTTAGAGAGAATAAGATCAAACTAGTTAGAGAAGCTGTTGCTTCTCTCTTCTTTTTCTCTTTGATAGCTTAAGCTTCAAACACTTGGATTTCGAGTTTCTAATTGTATTTTGAAGTTATGTTTGTTGGAGATTGAAGCTAAGACACATATATGAGTTTCTAAATCATCATAGAGGGTTTTCTAACTCAAATTGTTCATTATATTCTCCTGTTTTCGAATTAAATCAAAGTATAAGTTCTTATATGTATATCCTTGCATATTCTTTGATTTTCTTGCTAGATCTTGTGGATTCAGAGCTGTGGTGGTGTCCAGATCAAGTCAAGGAGTACAAGACCTGTCCAGAAGGGTTCTTAACACGTTTTGTAACTTCTAAACTATTTTATTCGGCTCATATTTCTATATCTATCTAAGTATGTTGTTTAAAATGCATATCTTGTATGTTTTGATTCAAATGTGTGGCTAATCGATTCTATTGCTATCGACTGATGTTTTGATGATTTAATAGAGTTTATATGCATGTTTATATGTCTGTATTTTGCTTGTTGAAGATCTGAAAGTACCAATTTTAAGCTGGCTACTTAAGATTAGGATTTAAGATAGTTTAAGCATGAGAAATCATCTTAAATTTTTTAAAAAATCAATAAGCAACATAAATTAATCCTTGTATGACCAAACTTGGATTGTTTGTGAAATTTGGAGTTCTGGACTTAATTTTCTAGAACTAACCTTCTTGATATTTATGCCCATTTAGTTGATTTTAAAGCATAACCAAACTTTAAAAAAGATTAAATGGAGAAAAAGTAAAGTCTTAACCATAACTCTGTTTTTATTTCTTGAAGGAATTTAATTAGACATTAAACTTATTTTTAAACTTAAATAAATCATCAAACTTCTAATCCATAGCTCTTTTACGCATTTGATAATTTTAAGAAATTTTCAGAAGCAATTAAAATTCGTTTCTAAAGTATTTAAGCCAAAATAGCCAATTTTAGCCTTTTTCAATTTTTAATTAATTTCCCTAGATTTTTCTAAATAATTGTAATCCAATGAACCTAGTAATTAAGTAACCAATCCCCATGGGATCGACACTCGGAGTTTTAAATTTTAATCCACTTTATTACTTTTGCGATAGGTGCACTTGCCTAAAATGTCCGTTGGTTTTAAATTAAAATCATTTCGAAACACCCGTCATTTTTAAAGTCACCAAACCAATGCAACATTGTTCAATTAAAATATCATCTTTGCCTTTCTTAATAAACAAAGTAGTGTCTACCATTACTTTGAAAAAGCTATGACTTTAGAAGAAGTTAAACTCACCCATCATGCTGATTTTGAATTCCTTACTCAGACACTTTGAAATTCTTGATACAAAATATTTTTTGGAGTGTGAAATATAAAATCATATATATATGTTTGTGCATAATCAAAATATCAACTTTCCATCTCTTAATAAACAAAGTATTGTTTACCTTTCCTTTGATAAAGTTATTTTCTAGGACAAGATCACTTATCCTATCAACCATGCCTTAGGTACTTTTTCTAAAAACATTTAATGGCTTGAAAATTTTAAAATGTGATTAGGTACATTATGTCTTTGAAAACAAAGGTATTGTTGTAAATATACTTCTTCTTATGTCAAACCAGTTAACAACAAAATTTTAATATCAGTTTGAAAATTTTTGAAACGTATTTATGATGCAAATGAAAGTAATAACCTAATTGCTTGTAATCTAGCTACGGGGGGAAAATGTTTCTTCATAGTTTATGTCATCTTCTTGGTTATAATCTTTAGCTATTAATCTAACCTAGTTTGTTACTATTTTACCTTATTTATCTAACTTGTTCTTAAAATCCCACTTTATTCCTATAATAGTGTGATCTTTTGGCATACGTACAAAAGTCCATACTTTATTTCTTTCAAATTGATTTAACTCTTTATTCATGTCTAAAATCCACTATTCATCACCTAAGGCGTCGTCTACATTCCTAGGTTTAATTTGATACATAAACACAAGATGAGACAAATTTCTATAGTGAGAACGAGTTGTTACTCCTTATTGAAAATGAATCAGGAATTGGTTTGATGAATGACCCTTCTTATTTCTAATCCTTTGGCAAGTCATTATCCTTCCATTTATTTTTTGGTTCAACTATTGGTTCTAATGGCATAGCTGGTCTACATCTAACTTTTTTAATTCTTTGGACAAACCTACACCATCTTCTTTGAGACCTCGCTTACTTTTAAAAGGGTAGTATCATCGCAAATTACATGCATTGATTCCTCAATGACATGGTTTCTTTAATTAAAAAATTTATATATGGTAAATGAATATGCTACAAAATACCTTCATTGTTTTGAGAATGAAATTTACCTAAACTATCCTTAGTGTTCAAAATATAGCGAATCTTAAGTTTCTTAGGTTTATAAGTTTCATTAGGGGTTTTGTCCATTTTACATTAAGTCTATACCCTTTTTACTATTTGACATGCTATTGATAGCTTACTTAACTATAAACTTGTTTTACGATAACACTACAAGTATACGGATGATAACTTATAATATATGTGAATATCATCTCAAAATGTTTGGCTTTAGTCACCATTGTTTAAGAAACAACTTCAAATGATAAAAACTTGAAAATAAACTCAGATAAAAAAAAAACAATGAATGAACTGTTGAACCAAGGGTTGGTTCTACCTTTGTTTTGATGATGATAATGTGTTTCTGCTAATATATTTGTAGAGTTTGTTGTGTTTGTTTAGTATTTTGAGTGTATGTGATGAAAAAGAAATTAATTTATTAATTAAGTGAATTTTATATGACTTATTTAATTCATGGAATAAAGTTTTAGACAAAGGTTATGTAATTTGAAGTTTTATGAATTGATTAAGTATGAAGATAAAGTGAATGAAATGATTTCGATTATTAGGTTAATGAAATTTGGCAAACTAGATGAATTGATTGTATTAAGTTTGTATAATTGTGTCAAATGTGTAAAGATTTGATTAATATTTTTTTTTGTATTCAAATATGTTGAATTGGGCTAAGAACTAAATGGAATTGGTTTTACACGGATTGACTAATGCTTGTACAAAGTTTGGAAGCTAGATTGTTGAATAAGCTCAGTACAGCTCTAAAATCTGTACAACTGATTTGGGAAAGGAAGAAAGTATACTTCTAGAGTTTTAAATGCTATGAATGTTTATAGGCCATTAGAAAAATATATCAAGAAGCTACCAACCAAATTTCAGTTCAATTGGATGAATAATGAAGAATATATGATGAAAACATTGAGTGGTGCTATAAGCTATTAGCATAAGCATCAATCAATTGAATGAGGTTTACAGGTACATCGGTCGATTAAACATGATGAATATGCAATGGTAACTCTGCAACAGGCAGATTGTGCAATGGATATATTATTTAATGAATAATAACATTGGGCTACAACTATTTGGCCTTGTAAAGAGTATAAATAAGTGTGCTGAGTGTTGTTTATATATGAAAGGAGTGTATAAGGTGTTTATACATTATTATTAAGTATTCTTGAGGGTGTATGAGCTATTGGTGAAGTTGTGGTTGTACTTTTGTGAAGGTTATTCTTAAGTTATAAAAGGAGTGTTGTAGGTTATTCTCGAGCCTTGAAAAAGAAGAGTGATAGGTTATTCCTAAGTCTTAGAAAAGGAAGAGTGAAAGTTTATTCTTGAGCTTGTAAAAAAGATTGTACTATATACTCTTGTTGATTGCAATAAGAAAGAAATCTCATCAATGGTGTTAGGGACTCAATGTAGGGAAGGTGGATTGCGCCAAACCAGAATAAATCATTTGTGTCTCTTCTTCCCTTTCTCTTTTATTTTTATGCTTTCAATTTAATTGTTTAATATATTATTGTTATTTAATTTGTACAATTAAATTATTATTTAACTTACTCCTTTAATTTAAATTGATAAAAAGATTTAGGTTGATAATATTGAAAAGAATTTTTAGGAACCTAATTTATCCACCTCTTAGGGGCCATATAGGGCCAACATGAGCAAAAGGATAAAGGGCTGAAATATTGGAATTGAAGAATAAAGATTAGGAATTACTCTATCCCTATTTTGTCTTCCTCGTATCTTGTTGATGAAATTATTCTTAGCCCAAGATGTCCAAATGCAGCAATCACCCTCTCTCAAGGTGTGAGCAAATGTCCTTAACCAAATTAAATAGGATTAATCTTGCAATTTCTCAATCCACAAAATCAGTACTACAATGTTAGCTAGTTATTAAGTAATCTTATGGGTAATCAATTAATTAACCAAGATCTCTATCTAACTAATCAATTAACCATATAATTTTAAGTCTATTAGATGCCAATTCTCATTGAAGCAACACAAGTTACCCAACTCAATTTCTTAGTACTTTGTAAGCTTTAAGCACCCATTCCTTTAAATAACAAGATAGGAGTTCAACAAAATGGCTCAAAAGCAATCCCTACAATGTAGTTCAGCCACTCATAATGTCAAACAAAACCTTAACTATCATGGAATCCATAAAAAATGTAATTAAAGAGAAGAGAGAATAAAAAAAACTAGATGATAAAGATAATCTTTTTTTCTTTCTCCTAACCTGGAAAATGTGTAGTTAAGATGTTCTTGGCAATAAAGTGGGGTTTGATCTTGATTCTTGACCTGTCCAAGCCTCCAATCCTTATTTTTGCCTCTTAAGGAAAGATTCTGCTTTTGTTAGTGGTGGCCCTACAGTTTTGTGCCCTTATATATGTTAAGAGAGTCCAAAAATTTTGTTAACAATTTACATAATCGTAGGAAGTTCTAGCTTCCTTTCTCCACTACTCTTTTCTTGGTCCCTAGATCAATCTCAAAGGTAACTATGATTCACATCTACACTAAATGGGTCAAATAATGCCACAAAATCTTCACCAAACATATAAGAAACAAAAAAAATATCATGATAATGAAAAGAACAACAAACTAAGTCCTAAACACATCAGCTATATCCTAAACATGCAATAATCACAAGCCAAACACTTAAGAAAACTGATCTTAGAGCACAACTATCAACTTCCCCACACTTGAACCTTTGCTATCCTCGTGTAAATCAAACATAACCATACATTCTATCACTTCGTTTCCAAAGAGGTCAAGTGCATGCAATCTTTCACATTTTTTCAATTCAAATGTCAAGTTACTACAAACATCGTAACTGGTTTTCATCAGTGCACATAAAAAAACTCAACTTATGATACCGTCGATCAAAAGAAAGCATAAAATCATGATGGATTCTCCTCACAATTTTCACTCATTTCACTTAAGTATTTAAAGGTTAGTTTTTCACTCAAAAGTCCCTCTAGGAAACCGCATTACCATAGACTTACAAATTTACTATTTCTCTTCTACACAGGTTACAAACTATAACGAATCAAAATAATTTTTGATTAAGGTTATAATGAGGCCAAGGTTAAGGTAAGGAAAAAGGGTTTGAGGGGTTCCTCACAAGTTTTCATGAAGCTCCAAGTATAGAAAAGGGATAACCAAATATACTTATGAGATATGCAAGTGAGGACAACTAACTACTCATCACTTAGATTATTGCTACCATATTTGATTCTTTTCTCTTTTCTCTTGTTTTTCTCATTTATTCTTTTTTATTTTTTGACTTTTTTTTACAATAATAATGAAAAAATAGCAAAAAATATATACAATGCACATAATTAGTAGAAGTATCTCAAAGATCATCTCAAAATAGCTTATAAACCAAAGGTCCAAAACTAAAACTCACTTAACACTTCATTAAACTTGTGATTATGGGTTTTTAGGTTTTTAAAAATAGAGTGTTTACTTCAAGAAATAAAAGGATTAAAGGGCTTTATAATGGACAATGACATAGGTAGGTCATTCAAGTCAAATGTTCAAGCAAAGAAGGCATGAATCATTTCCATCTGTCATGCTTCTCATATATTCAAACTGGTTCAAAACAAGTTCTAGAAGTAATCACTTAGAGAAGTATTAAACGTACAAAGAAATGAAATTACTTTAGAATGGAGTCATATTGGCTCAATTCCTCACAAAGATTCAAATGAAAATTCATCATGCTTTTATACATCACCTAATTAGTCAAGTGTTAATTTTTGACTAATTTTTTGCAACTAACTCCTTTAATCACTTAGTATGGTTCACCTTATACTCAAATGACCTAATTTGAGTTCAAGCACACAATTAATCTCATTTTAACTATAATGATAGAATTTTTGTTATAGTGCATCACAATGATTCAACTGTAGTTCCATTTCTTAAAAAAAAAGACTAACAACCTAACATCTTATATGATTGATGAAATGCAAACCTTAATAGGGAAAATAACATGAAAATGACAATGCAAATGCCACCACCCTACAGTTGGACAACACATTTTCCTTAATGTGAATATGAAAACACAACTAAGCAAATCACAAAACAAGATGCCAAATAAATTAACAAACAATCAAACAAAAAAATAAACAACATGCAAAATCAATAAAGGAGATAAGGGGCAAGAGTTCTTATGGGCAATTTGGTGGTGAAGTCATGGGCTATACGACTTAGATGTTTTGCATTTGAAAAATACTTGAGGAGCCTCTAGTTGGTGTAGCGTTATTGTTTTTTCACTTATTGGATCTGGGTTCCAATTTCAATTTATCTGAGGTGCCTCCTATCAATTGTTCTCCTCCATTTGTTTAGTGTTGGCTTCTATAGCACGGAGAACTTAGTGCCACTTATCAAAATCCTCTTATGTAGCTTCCTCTTCTTCTTCCTCTAATGGTGCTTAGAAGGATGAGGCTTGGGCAGTGGCATAACTCTTTCCTTTCATGTTCTCAAAAGAAGTTTTAGATTGTGGATTTTGGAGTGCCATTGAATGGTGCTCCAAAATAATGCAAATATGGCATATCAAACAAATCAGGATCACTAATAAATAAACCATCTAGATTCATATAGTAGTTTAAGGCTAAGGCTATGACAAGGAATCCCATATAAAAATAAGTGTTTTGTTTTATGACTGTGCTAATAATGGACCAAAAAATCTTATAAGATGTGTTAATTTTCAGTTTACAATCCATACACCACAAGAAGAAAAGTTCTTTAGTCAAACACTTATTACTTTTCTATTTCTTAAAATTAGTTAAGCACATAAACTTATGAAGTAATAAGTCCTCGGTGTTTTAAATCAATGTGTTAGGTGCATCCTTAGAATTCAAGTCAGATTCACTTGTATGTTTCTTCCAATATTTGTCCACATTAAATTCATCATGGTCGTCAAGTAATTTGGTATTAGAAAATTCAAATAAAGACCGCATCATTGCATAATCTAACTTGTAGACTTGACCATCTAGACGAAACCAAAATGTGTCCATATTGGCATTATAATGAACTATGGTGATTCTATTGTCAATTTATGGTAAATCCATAATCAAAATGAATCAAATTACTCTAACTAACATTCATAGTCAAACATTAAGTCTTTTCCTTTAATCCTAGATGATTCAAGAGTCCAAGATCAAAATATGTAGCCGGAAGCAAAGCCTTATTCTTGAAGTCACGGAATCTATTAATTTTTTCTTTGGAGAGGATGGGAAGTAATGCTCGATAATTCTCCGCAATGTTACTTAGACCTTCCCTAAAGACTTGTAATGTCATTTGGTCAGTTAATTTTGTAGCCACTTCCTTCCTTGGAGACATTGGAAAATGAAATATGCAAAAAAAAAACCAAGAAAGAAGTTAGACACATTTTAGGGAGAGAGAGTGAAGAACACACCAAAATTTGTGATTTTTTAGTGAGTAATGTGAAACAAGATGAAATCTAGTGTGGAATGATGAAAAAATTGAAGAAATCACAAAGATTTTGTTAAAAAATGAGTAATTTTAAGGGATTTGTGGAGTGTGGGGGTGTGTTTTAGAGAGTGAAGGTATGAAAAAATAAAATAAGGTGGAGAGGGGAGGGCCCTTAGGTGCCCCTCAGTCCTATTATCCCACAATTGTGGGAATGGTTCATAGGATTACTGCTCAGACCCATGCCCAGTTTTCTCCTTTGATCTTCCTAGCTATGCATCAATTCCTAACCTTCAAGTAACCTTGAAACACATCATTGAGCACCCAAAAATCAAAGGAATGAATGGAAAATAATTAAAAACCAAATCAAAATCAAACTAAAGTATCAAATAAAATAAAAAGCAAAGTGAAAACAATAAAATCAAAGCAAAACCAACATACAAGTTCACAAATATAAGAAAATGAAAAACAAACATGCTAAGATAAGGTCATTAACTTGACCATTCTCAATTCAAATCATGAAGGAGTGAGTGAAATGAAAGAAATTCATTCCCTTTCTTATGGAAATGCTCCCCCAATGTAAAGCTTGACATGATGCCTAATAGCCTAAAATTTTCTCCTCTTTGAGACGTCCATCCCTAACTCCCCATGCTTGTAAACTTGAACAATTTTAAATGGTTCTCTTAACATAATCTTGACTTTACAAGGATATAACTTCAACCTCACTTTGAACCTCCTTTTTCTCATCTTAACCACCCTTTTCTCTTGCTCTGCAGTGAAATATTTGGGAATGCTAGTGGATATTGGGTTTTCCTTACCTAAGAAATCATACACCAAGTGTGGAAGTAAGGATTGTAATTTAAATATCGGTGGTGTCACTAAGGAGAATAGAGTAGGGGCATTTGTTCTTCCTAAAGGTTCTTGCTTCAACCCTTCACCCGACTCCTCTTTCTTTTTACATCCTTCATCAATTTTCAAATCTACTGCTTCCACATGCTTCAACTATTGCTTCTTGCCACACTCATCAACTACCTCAATCTTAATGTAAGCACCCCTTTTTGCTAGATTTCTCAACATCTTACCCATGCTGAATACTACTCACTCATCACTAATGTGAAGGACTAATTTTTCACTATTAACATCAATTAACATCCTTTCCGTATTTAAGAAAGGTCTACCAAGGATCAATGGACAACTCCTATCTTCTTCAAAACCCATTACCACAAAATCTACTCGAATAAAGAGTTTATCTACCTTTATTGGCACATCTTCCACTAATCCAATTGGCTTCATTATTATTTAATCCTCCAATTCAATGAGCATGGAAGTCAGCCTCACCTCACCAAGTTGCAATTTACTAAAAATGGATAAAGGCATTAAGTTAAAACTTATTCCTAAATCACACAAACATTTAGAAAATTTTAAGTTACTAACAACAAAAGCTATAATGAAACTCCTTGGGTCTTGTAACTTGGTAAGCATGTGGCTAGTGATGAATGAGCTATTACTTTCCTTTAGTGCCATAATTTGGTGATCTTTACAAGTTCGGTTTTTGGTATAGAGATCCTTTAAAAACTTAGTGTACTTGGGCATATTTTTTAATGCTTCCATAAAGGATAATTCCTTCAATTTATCGAAGAACTTGGATGCTTGTACATAAGTTGAATTCTGTTGGAGCCTTTATGGGTAGGGGATCATTGGCTTGTATGGTGGTGGTATGTAAGGCTTCTCATTCTCTTAATCTTCTTCTTCCTCTTGGCTTTTCTTCCTTGAATCCTTAACCATCTCATTTAGCTCTACTGGTTCATTTGTAGTTATGACCTTGATTACCTTTAGTTGTTCCCTTGGGTTACCTTAGTGTTTCTTGGTAGACTCCCTACATTCCTATATGACAAGGAATTAGTTACTTAAACCTCAAAGTTGTGGATGGATGATGCATGGTTCTTTAAAATTTGATCACATTTAGCCTCCATCCTCTTCAGGCTCTCTTCTTGACTTACAAACTTGGAGCCTAAAACATCCACAACTTGTCCTTTTTTTCCAAAGATTCAAGTCGATCTTGTTCAAAATCGAGAGGTCCTTGTGCTTTCACTTGGCCACCTACATCGTTAGTGTTCCAAGAAATATTTGGGTGGTTTTTCCACCTTGCATTATAGGTGTTGGAATAAGGATTACTACTTCTTTATTATGGTTGCACAAATAATTTCCTTGATCAACTCCACTAGTTCTAAATAAGAAACAGTAAGATGTACCAGGGCTATTCTGCCCAGACAACTCACACTGCATTTGTATAGCCTTCACCGAAGATGAAGAGGCTCTTTACATGTTCCTCAATTACTTGGTGAGGGCTGAAATCTAAAATTAGAGATCTATCACTAAGTCAATCGAGATCATACCTTTTTGTCTTTCAGCCTTTCTATCCTTCAATCTTTGTTTACTACTCTCATTAGACCAAACAATTATTGTTCACCATTTCTTCCAAGAGGCCATGAGCTACATCAATGAAAAATGCCCATATTTTCACTATAACCTAAACAAGCCCTTTAGATTTAATAGTGGAGATGCCTTATGTACTATAGATTGACTAACTTAGGCTACTAACTCACAAGTTTAGAAAGTGTAACCTAAAGGAATGGGACCCTAGATTAGTTGGTTAAGTATCCTAACATATCCATCTAACCTACTACTACGTTCAGAAATCGCTAAGGACAATTACGTATTACATACACAATCCTAGCATTTAAATTAGGAAATTACCTAAAGGATGATCAGGCCTAAGGATAAAACCTAATTCATATCATTTGTCTAAAGTTCCGAACTAACGTAAACTTTAAAAAAATTTAATTAAAAAAAAACTCCATTCTTACAATTTATTATCCTTTATCCTTCCTATACCTTCAAACTCTTAAACAAACTAGACACACGTAACCAAATTAAGCAAAACACAAGTTAAATAAATACAAAACTTAATTAATTAAAAGAAAACAAAGACTAGAAAATTAAAAGCACCAAATGAATAACACAATTTAATACTTAAACTAACAAAAACACTAATTACTTAAACTATCAATTAATTAACTAAAATGTAATTCAACGAAGCTTAAATTAAATTCCTAAAAGAATTTCAAAAAAATTAAATTGAACAAAAACGAAAATTAAATGAATTAAAATCTAAGAACATATATAAATTCACTTAACAATCAAAACTTAATTAACAATCATTAAGAATAAGCAAAAACACATGCTTCAACTAGTGGAATAAATGCTAACAATTAAAAACAACAAAGTTGGAAAATAATACTTAAGAATTTCTTTACTCAAAATCAAAGGTTCAATAACAAATTAAACTAAACATTACAATCAAGAAAGCATTAAACTAAGAAATAGATTAAACTAAAAAACCAAGTATTAAAGAATTTTACTAGATAAATATCAAAAAATTTTGGCCAAGCAAAGGATTTGCAATTGAAAAACAAGATAAAGCTACATAACATTCAGGTAACAACATGAAATCAAAATGAAAAGAATAACTATAAGCTAATGGTAATGCAAGGTATAAATCATAGGAAGAAATTAAAGAAAAATAAAGCAAAACCAAGACAAATGGGTAAGAAATGGTTCAGGTAAAATCCTTAGTGAGAAGCAGGGTGCAACTGATGTTGTTGTGAAAGGATAAGCTATGCTCTCCACTCTCCTTAATTCCCTTTTGCAGTCGAAACCTTTTACTAAGGAGAAAAGGTGCAACTAACTTATTTGATTACGGAGAGCAAGAGCTCCCACTTCTATTCGACTCTCTTGTCTTTTTCCTTGTTTCTATCTTCACTTCTCACATTTTCTGCAATGCTTTTTGCATTTTTTTTCTTGTTTTCTAGGACTTCTCTTCTTACCTACAGGAGTTGCTGCCTATGTCATTTATTTACTTCATTTTAATGGTTGAAAATTTGCCGTTTTTATCACCAAAGAGAACTTCTATTTTCTACGATTTGATGTGTGAGGGAGGCCTCCAAATTTGTTGCCATATGCTCCACGTATCCATTGAAAATCCAATACTAGAACGTTGTGTTTTACTCCTATCTTTAAACACTAATAAGCTGTTTTTTCGATGAAGGAAGCTCTCCAAATGTGTTGTTGTTTAATGGTCTCCAATTAGTTGTCATTTGGAAAGATTTTTTTTTTCATATGTTACTTGCCTCTTAGGTGCTCTTGTAAAGTACCAATTTGATGGAATATTTCCAGCTTATTTGTATTTTTTCTTTTTCTTTTCTTTGATTCTAAGCTTAAAAATCCTTTGAATTAATTCTCCAATTGCTTCAAATTCTTCATGTTTTCATCCAAATTTTGCATTCCATCATTAAATTTACATGTAAAATCAATAGGAACACAAAATGAGAATGAACTTAAATGAAATGACATATAAAAATATAAAAAAATTCATTCCTATCAAGCTCTGACTTAACCTCAAAGTTGTTCGCTTGTACAAGAGGCCTTGTGATCCCTTGTTGATTAATATTAAATCTAGGCCATATTAAGTACATGAGTGTCCTTTGGCCTCCTCCTTTTTCACCTTCTTCTACCATTTTTATCTGAATCCGTTCTTGGTCCTTTACTCTTCTTGACTCTCTTTTATGCCTTGTAATATCAGAAAACTCTTCTTCAATTAGCTTGTTGGACCTTCTAGTACTACTTGTGTTCATGCACCTGCAAATACACAATTAAACATGTTAAAAACCATTAAATGAAAATCACCCTAATCAAATAAGATGCTAAAATTACCAATACCCAGCAACGGCATCAAAAACTTGTTGACAACTAACCTAACTACGAACTTGTTTTATGCAAACAACACATGTATATGGATTGTAACTTGTAATAAAAGTGAATACTTTCCAACAAAGATTGGGTTGTCATTAACCTTATTTGTTTCCCTTTGGTTAATTGATCTAATTTATATTTGGCCCAAGATTTCCTAATATTTTAGCTACCATCTATGAAGGTGCAACTAAATGTCAATAGCAAAATAATCTAGGATTAACTTTGGGATCTCTCGACATGTAAAGCCTTTCCTAAACATTTAACTAAATATGAAGCTATCCTATAGGTAGTATATCAATTAATTGTAATCTCTTCATAATAAATCAATACCTTGTTGTTTAGACTTATTAAATGGCAAATCTCGTTGTACATCTAACATAAATTAACCAACTCACTCTCTCGATTTGTTGTAGGATTTGCACTCAATAAACAACACAAATATTTCTAAAATTAAATTAATAACCAAAGGGTCCCAAATAATTCAGACAACAAATCCTAAAACTATTTTAGCTACACATAATAATAAATATAAGTTCAATCATATCCATATTTTTCCAAATAAAAAATAAAATAAATCAAAATAAGAAACATAAATCAAAATCAAAATAAATTCGTAAAAAATAAATAAATATTGAAAGAACTCTTGAAATTTGGTGGCTTGGAGACGAAACTTGGATGATTAATTTCTATGTGCTGCTCTCTTGCTCTCTCCCTACTTTCTATCTGAATCTGCCTTGGTTGATCTTGGTGTGGGTTTCCCTATGTTTTCTCTTCTTTTCTGCACCTCCCTCCTTATTTCATCGCTACTTCTCTCGTCTCTTATTTAGGTATGTCTGTGCTGCTCTGTCTATTCTAATTAATTTCTTTGTCTCCCATTTCCTCTTTTTGAGCTGTCCAAGAGCCTCAATTAATCCTTTAGGGCTATTGTGTTTCTAGCCTAGAGAGGCTTGGGGTGGAGTTGCTGGGTTGGAAGACTTGGACGTCTGGCCTGGATAAGAGCTTGGCGGGTGGACTGGGCGGGTGTGCTATTGGGAGCTTGGTCTGCAGGGCTTGATCTGGAGGGCTTGCTTACAGCTGGTCCAGGCAGAAGTAGGAAGCAGCTCGGGCTGGAAGTAGAGTGGATTGGCGAGGTCAGGTCGCACAGGAGGTGGGTCCCACAGGAAGGTCAGGTCATCTTCAGCCCAGGCGTAGGCCCGGGCTTGGTCCAAGTGCACATCAAGCTTTAGGCTCCAAGTGTGGGCTTCGATTGTGCAAG
>JAOXYD010017942.1:0-14765 GCA_028565735.1 Pinacopodium congolense
TTTCAACATCTTCACCAACTTCCTCTTCAACCTCCTTTACACATTCATCCACAACATCAATCTTCATGCATACATTATCATCCATTGACTTCTTCAAGGATTTCAACATATTAAACTCAACTTGCTCATCACTAACTCTCAAAATAAGTTTCGCTTCATACACATGCACTAATGCCCTACCAATATCCATAAAGGGCCTACTCGAAATCAAGGGACAATTTCTATCTTCCTTAAAATCCAACACAAAAAAGTCAACAGGAATAATATATTTATCTATTTTTAATAACACATCTTTCATAACTCCAAACGACCTCTTGATGGATTGATCTGCAAGTTGAATAAGCATGGATGTTGGCATGATCTCTCCTAGTCTCAATTTTCTGAAAATAGACAAAGGCATCAAGTTAATACTTGCAACTAGATCACATAAACATTTAAAGAATTCAAAATCACTAACAACACAAGGAATAGTAAAACTCCCTAGATCTTTTAGTTTTGATGGCATGTTGCTGGAGATGATAGAACTGCAATCTCTGTCAAGGTAATCATTTGGTTGTCCTCCCAAGTGCATTTACAAGTCAATATATTCTTAAGAAACTTTGCATACTTGGGCATATAATTCAATGCCTTCACTAAAGACAAATTGTCCTGGAGCTTCTTCAATTTCTCCAAAAACTTGGAGAATTGAGCATCTACTTGGTGTTTCCTCACCCTCTACGAATATGGAATTTTAGGTTTGTAGGGTGGTGGTGGCACGTAAGGCTTCTCTTCTTCTTTCCCTTCCTCCTTCTCTTATTCTATCTCCTTACCCTTCCTTTTCTCTTGGCTATCCTTTTTCACACTCAGCTCATCTAGTTGTTTGCCACTCTTAAGTGTGATTGCTTTGAATTGCTCCTTTAGGTTGGCTTTAGTGTTGCTCCGTAGGCTACCTGAATTTCTAAAATATATAGCATTGGCAAGTTAACCTACCTGCACTTCTAGGTTATGGATAGATGAGGCATTATTCCTGGTGATTTAATCAAATTTGGCCTCCATCCACTTTTGAGGCTCTTCCTGGCTTGCTAACCTAGAGCCTAATGTTTCCATCAGCTTATCCATCATCCTGTCCATCTTATTCTTCAAAGGTCTAAAGCGATCATCCAGGAGTCCTTGTGCTCTCACTTGGCCAGCTGTATTATTGTAGCTTCAAGAAAATTTTACGTGGTTTTTCCACCCAGGATTATAAGAGTTGGAGTAGGAGTTATTAACTTTTTGTGGGTGACCCACAAAATTTGCCTACTCAGCGTCATTCGCTCCTAATAAGAAACATCCCTATATATCATGGTTGTCTTACCCACATAACTTGCATTATAACTACATGGCTCTGACTAAAGATGAAGACGCGTCTTGAAAATTGTTGAATTGCTTAGTAAGGGCTGTAATATGAGCTTGTAGTGCTATTACTGAGTCATCTGGTATCATTGCTTTTTGCTCCTTTAGCCCTAACCTACTCCACTCACTTGACCACATACAACTATTATTTGCCAATGCTTTTAAAAGTTCATCAACCACCTCAATGATTTTTCTCATCAAGGATCCCCCAGCAGCTGCATCTATAGTCCCCCTGGTATTCTGAGTAACTCCATTGTAGAACGTCTGTATTAAGAACTCTCTTAGTAGATTATGGTATAGGCATCTCCTTTGCAACTCTTTGACCCTCTCCCAAGCTTCATATAAGCACTCCCCATCATGCCATTGAAAATTCATGATTTCCTTGGTAATCCTTGTTGTCTTGATCAAAGGAAAGTATTTAACAAGGAAGGTTGGGCTACTTACTCTCATGTGGTAATCTGAGTTGAGCTAAGCGAGTTGTACCATACCTTTGTCCAATCCCTCAAAGTGAATGGAAATAATTTGAGTCTCATAGCATCATCAGACATTCCATTGAACTTGAAAGTATCACAAATCTCCAAAAAAATGTTGATAGATGGGCGTTAGGTTCTTCATAGGGTAGTCCATAAAACTATACACCACTCTGAAGTATGTTAAGGAGTGTAGGCTTGATCTCAAAATTGTTTGATTGAATCACAGGCCTTATAACTCCTTAAGGGCTGAAACCTGGCCTCATAAAATCCATCAGTGTTCTCTCAACTCCTCCTTGTTCTCCTTCTTTCACCATATGTCTTTATATGTTTTCTTGGCGCTTCGTTCTTCTTAATTCTTGTTCGTGCCTTATTATATCCGATAACTCCACTTCACTAAGTTCGGTAGACCTTCGCGTGTTACTTGTGTTCATGCACCTGTAAAAACACAAGAAAAAGTATCAAAACTCTTAAATCAAAGTAACCAAATCTAAACAAGATGCTAAACAAACAATCCCTAGCAACGAAGCCAAAAACTTCTTGATTGCAAAACAAACTACTAGTTTTATGCTCAAAACCGTAAGTAAACATGTCGTAACTTGTAGTAAAGAATAGATATCAATCCCACAATGATTGAGTTTAGTCACCACTTAATTTAGATTTTACTTTGCTTATGAAATAATCCCTTCTAAAGGTGTTTATATTTTTTTTGTCAATTTTACAAGAAAATATTTATAACCTTTGATGAGTTCAATTTCTAGTACTAACTATTTTACTTAGCATGTATGTCTTTAGCTGATATGCTTTTGCAATAATCAATCAATATTAAATTCCTACTTTTTTTTGAATAATTAATGTTAATCAAGTAAATTTTTCTTTAATTGTGAGGATTTATCATCTAATTGTAGATTACAAAACAAACTACTAGTTTTACGCTCAAAATCACAAGTATATGGGTCATAACTTGTAGTAAATAACGGATAGCGATCCTACAAGAATTGAGTTTAGTCACCACTTAATTGAAGTTTTACTTTGTTTATGAAATAATTTCAGATATTAATAAACTGAAAAATAAATTAAATTAAATTAAACTAGTAATAACAGCAATTGAGACAAAGTGCAGGAATTTGATAACCAAGGTTTAAGATTAGGAGTCGTCCTATCCCTATTTTGCTTCCCTCTTCACTTAATGATTCAATTTTGTTCGACCCAAGACCTTTTAATGCCTAATTACCCTCTCTCAAGATGCAATTAACTGTCCTTAGCCAAATAGATTGTGATTAATTATGCTATCTCTAACCTTACTAACTTTTCCTAACCATTTAATTAGATGTTAAGCAATCTTATTGGGAATTTTCAACACATAGTCAAGATCTCTCTTCAACTACTTGCAAAAACCTAAATATGTTAGGACCATTTTGAGTCAACTCTCATTGTACTAACCAACACAATTACCCAACTTAGCCTCTCGGTCTATTGCAAGGTTTAAGACCAATATATATCACAAATAACCATTCATTGAATCAAAAGGCAAGAGTTCCACAAAATAGTTCAAGAACAACTCCAATAAAGTATTTAGCTACTCATAATCTCCAACAATCCACCAACAATCATGTTTTCCATGCTAAAAAGTAATAAAGAGAAGAAAAAAAAACTAGATGGAGCCTTGAATGTCTTCTTTTCCCTCTAAAAAAGCTAGAAACTTAGATGTTGGGTTGTCTTGATAATTTCAAAGGAAGAACGTGCTTTCTTCTTTTGGGTGCCACCAAAAACCTCTACCTTTGCCTCCTCAATGTTGAAGGCTCCTAGGGCTTTGAGCCCTTAAGTATGTCTAAAAGAGGGTTCAAATAGTTGAAATCTTGCGTTTGACTCGTCCAAGTATCAGTCCCACTATCACAATCATGGCTTGTCACGATCATAATAGAGAGCACATGAATAGTGATAGTGATGATCGTGACCTAATTCCTATAGCTTCGAGCACTCTTCACTCTTTTGGCCATAATCTCTTCTTCGGACCTCCGATTGACTTGAATTTGAACTCGAGACTCCTAATATCTTGATCTTCCTCTACACCAATTTTCATGTTCATTTGAACTCTAAAATTCTTCCTAGTACGCTATCAAACTCACCTGCAAAACATCCAAGTATAAATCCTAATACCTTCAAAATCAACCAACAAGGTGCATCAAACTATCCCTTAAATAAGCTCCAAACCCACCCTTAAACACTAGACAAAATAAAGAAACACCTAAACACTTCAAAGTTCATGCAAAGATGAAAAAGAAGAAATAAACTAAAACTAAAACACTTAAAGAAACACTTAAAACACCTAAAAATAACCTAGTAACATAACTTAAAAGTACACTTATCAATATTAAATTCCTACTTTTTAAAATAATTAATGTTAATCAAGCATTTTTTTTCTTTAAATGAGAGGATCTATCATCTAATTATTTTAAAAGAGCTTATATTGAATTGTGACATCTCAAATTAGCGATTTATATCAATGGATCCTTTTTCTTATTATTAACATAATTTTATATTAAAACACATTGTGAAGTTTAATAATTATTTCAAATATATTAAAAATTATTTCAAATCTAGTTACACGTTTAAAAGCTATTTCATATGTATTTCTTGTGGTTTTACTAGCCACATTTAATGATATGATATGGCTAAAAAAAGTTCTTAATTACATGTTTAAAATTATTAGTTGAACAAATAAAAATTTAAATATTAATTCATAATATACTAAACATAGGGTGAAAATCCTTGTGATGTAAAAGGTAAATTATTAAAAACTTAGTGAGTTCTTTTCAATTATTATAATCACAAATAAAATACAAGAATATTTTAAAAATAGTAGTTATAATTTGAAAGGTAAAAAGAGTCATATCGACCCTATAGTTTTTCTTTCCATATTTAAGTGAGACCATATCATTTCAAAATATTAAAAAAAAACCTTAATGTTTTAAAAATGTTTTAAAAGAATCCTAACATTCAAAAGGAACCCTATACTAACTTTGATCTCTTGCAATATTAAGATTATTTTTAAAATGTTATAGTTTTTTTCTAATGTTTTTAAAATGTTAGGGTCTGACATAAATATTTAAAAATGTTATAGTCTATCTTAAATATTAGTTAAAATCTTAAAGTAAAAAAGACACTTTGTTCCTAATTTGAAATTATGTTATATATATCTTTAGGAGATCTACCAAATCTAAACTATTTTAGTTAACTATTATGAAATGAATAATCATTAGTATTTGTGTTAGATTTAAAGGGGGGAGAGGGGATCAAATAGGGCTTTAAAAATTTTCTACAAAAAATCCCTATAATCACCAAAAATAAGACAACACTTCTACAAAAACAAGTTACAAAAATCAAATAATGATATATGTATATGATAAAAATAATTCAATATGTTAAATTTAACAGATGATTAATTTATATGTTAAACAATAATATGGACAACAAAAGAGAACAACAAATAGATTAAAATATGATTTGATACAATAAAGGTGTGAAAATAAAAAGTATAGGGAAGAGAGACACAACCGATTTATACTAGTTTTGAGACGGTCCACTTTCTCCTAAGTTTATTCCCTAAAAAATGCCTTATTGAGATTTTGCACTATAATTAAATGAATAACGTTAGAAATACAATCCTTTTTCTAGGTTTAAGGATAACTTTTCAATCATTTTTCTAAGGATTAATGATAACATATTCA
Organism: Pinacopodium congolense; assembly: GCA_028565735.1. NCBI lineage: Eukaryota > Viridiplantae > Streptophyta > Magnoliopsida > Malpighiales > Erythroxylaceae > Pinacopodium > Pinacopodium congolense. Next base: position 5,573 of record JAOXYD010017942.1, read on the forward strand.
ATGAACTATATTAACTCCAAAAAATTACACTTTAAAAATAATTTCATTTAAGCATTATTTAGTGCATTTGGAGGCTCACAAAATAAAATATAGATGCAGAAAAAAAAAGAACAAAAACCCACCAAGAAAGCTTAAAGAACAACCCATAACTCAAAGCTTCTTATAACTCAAATCACTTGAACAATTGAATTTTAAATTCTAATAATGTGCTTTAGGCAATATTTTCCTAGTTGTTTAGTATGTGATTTTTTTTTTCATGTTTATGATGTGTTTAGGACTTAGCTTGATGTTCTTTTAAAGTTATTATTTTTGTTTGTTTTTCTAATTGTTTGAATAATGATTTTGGGCAAGTTCTTGATCTTAATGGTGTAGGTATGTAATAGAGTTGCATATGGACTTGAGGGAGGGAGCGAGGAGAAAAGTGGAAGACGAAAAGAAGAAAACCCAGGCCATGGTCGTGACTTAAGTCACAATTGTGAAAAGGAGTTCTCAAAATGCAAAAGTCATGATCGTGACTTACTTAGACTTCCAACACGTGTCTTCTTCAGGTTTTTGGGCATATTTAAGGGCTCTAAACCCTAGGAGCTACCACCAATGATTGGGAGACTTTCCTAATAAGGAAATTATCATGATTTTCTAGTTTTCCAAGAGTGGAAGCAAGTTCATCCATCAAGATTTCAAAGAGATCATTAACCTTCCAGATTTTCAAACTTGTGAGTGAAGAGCAAAGTGCAAACTTGGCATTGTTTCTTTTCATTCTTTTCATTTTTTGATATGTTTCATGGAGAATATGGTTGTTGACGAATTTATAGACATTTATAAGTGGCTGAACACCTTTATAGGAATTGCTTTTTGATCTATTTATGGAACTCTAGTTTATTGATTCAATAAAATGATATTTGTGATATTTATTATGCTTCAACTTTGCAATAGATTGAGAGATTAAGCTTGGTAAACTTATGTTGAGTGTGCAATGAGAGTTTTCACTTAATAGACCTATAAATATTAAGTTTATTAATTGATTAAAGAGAGATCAGGGTTGACTAGTAGATTGCCTATAGGATTGCTTTACATCTTTTTAGATTTTTAGGAAAAGTTTTGTAAATTGGGAGATTGTAAGACTAATTCTATTCTATTTAACTAGGGAAAATTAATTTCACCTTGAAAGAGGGTGAGTAAGACATTTAGATATCTTAGATCAAATATAATTGAATTAATAAGTTAAGAGGGAAACAAAATAGGGACAAAAGTGATCCTTAGGTTTCTAATCTTAAATTTCCATATTACTGCACTTTGTCTTCAACTTGTTAAATTAATTTACTTAGTTAATTTTTAGTTCTTGCCATTTGTTTTTGTACCTTAAACAAAATATGACTTAAATCGTTAAGTGGCTAGACCTAATCCTTATTAGATGATATTTATTATACTACAATTTTACAACTAGTGTACTTACAGTATAGTGTAAAACAAGTTAGTGTTTGCATTAGCGAAGCAATGGCTACGTGGATGACTAAAACTCATAAAAAAGAAACCAATTTATAGGCCTAAAATCTTAATATAGCCATTTGTGGCTATTATCTAATGTTCTAATAAATTAAAATCTTGTTATCGTTGAGAAATAGTTGTTATAGCGTAATTTTCTCTCTTTAACTGTGGTTTTTATGAGAATCAATAGCAGTTGATTTACCGTCATTGTAGTCCCTTCAACGTGCATCTATAATGACATGTTGAAGAAACCTAACAACTATCATTGATAGACATAGAGAATAATGGTGGGAGTATACATTACCACTTAATATAGTAATAATAGTAAAAAAGTGACTAATCTTTTCACATTTTTTCAGTTAAGTGACTAAGTTTTAAAAATTTTCAATTGAGTAATTAACATTTAAAAAATTAACTGGAAGAGGTAAAAAGGTTGAAGCGGTTAGATGGACGCTAACGGACTCGACCGTCCTGACAAACTTAATCTGACTTAAGCCACTACCCTTAAACATCCTGCAAGTTAAAATTTTAAACGTTAATTGTTTAATTGAAAATTTTCAAAGTTTAGTAACTTAACTGAAAATTTATGAAAAGATTAGTCACTTTTTTTACTATTATTTCGAGAAAGTCATAATAAGAAAGGAAGATAAAGGGTAAAGAATATTGTTTCAATTATTAAAATTTTAGTATGTTTTTATTTATATTATATATTTTAAATAAAATTTTAGTCTATTTAATCTATAATTTAGTTAATTTATAAAGAAAAGATTATATGAATATTATTTTAGTAATTTTAATTTTTATATTCAGTATTACTTAAATTAAATATATATACACACTAAAAAAACTATTTATAGAATGTACAATAAACAATATTAATCAATTTTATAACTTTTCCCTAATTTTTAATTTGTGAAAAGGAAGATAAGTGAGAAGAATATTAGTTTTATAATAAACATAATCATTAAAAATTCAGTCTACTTCTATTTTTATTTTATATTTTATAAGAAACTTTTAGTCTATTGCTATCTTTAATCTATAATTCATAAAGAAGCAATTTCATGAATATTATTTTAGTAATTCTTATAACTTGTATAAATAATATTATCTAAATTATCTCTACACATTAACAAATAATTTATTATATATTTGATAGATAATGTTAACCACTTATATAACTTCTTCCTACACAAGTAGGAAATCATTATTTTTTTTAATTAGACAATGACCACTAATGTTAGATAATACTATTTTCAAATGGCTACATATTTACTATGTATTATTCTTATAACATTTTGAAGAAGGGATAATACGAAAAAAAATGACTAATCTTTTCACAATTTTTCATTAAGTGACTAAGCATTAAAATTTTTTAATTGAGTGATTAACGTTTAAAAAATTAATCGAAAGTATATTTAAAGGTAGCAAGTTAGTCAGATCAAGCTTATTTAGTCGGGTCGGGTCAGGTCTGTTAGCCTCCAACTAACGGTGTTAATCTTTTTACCTATTTCGGTTAATTGTTTTACCTCACTTAATTGAAAAATTTTTAACTTTAGTCACTTAACTAAAAAATGTAAAACTTTTAGTTATCTTTTTTTACTATTATCCCTTAAATATCCAAAACCACTACTGAACTCCCTAAAAATATATAAAACTTTGTCCAAAGCAATTCCAATCAAAGCCAAGCTTAATAAAATATTATAAACTCTTCTTAAACTCATACACACATTTAAAACCTTTTAAAACAACTTTTCTTAACTCATCAAGAGGATTAATGAAATCATTTCACACAAAAATCCTTTTAATTATGCAACCTATATGTATATTCTAAATTAAAATGTATTATGCATGAATGAACTTTATCCAATTATCAAAAAAAGCTAAGTAAGATTTATAACAAAAAATTAGGGATAAAAGGTAAATAAGTGATCAACCATTATTGGGATTTTTTAGGTTCAATGATCAACCTTTAAAAAATTTTAATTAGGTGACTAACCTTTAAAAATTCAATTAGTTAAGGTAAAAACTTAAATATTGTTAATTTCATATTGATCAAACTAACAGACTTTACCACGTCGATATCTATATATTTAACTCCAATTTTTAAAAATTTTCAATTCAATGAGCATCTTTTTATAATTCAAAGTCCAATCTTTTAAAAAAATTTAATTTATTAACCAACCTTTTAAAATTCGTTCTAATCAGGTCAAAATTAGTTTTTTCTTATAAAATAATAATTTTTTAATACACTAATATTTTATTAAGAATTAATGTATAATGATTTTAAATTTAATTAACAAATATTTAATTATTTATTAGATTTTCTTTTAAGTGATATTCAAGTTTTAGACTTAAAAAGTCTTTCACTTAAAAGAAATAATTTATGAATAAATATTTTTAATTAAATATATAAAAGTCATAAAATATCTTTTAAAATAAATTTAGATTTTACTATATATTATTGATATATAATAAATAATAGATATAAATATAAAAAATAACGCATTCCTTTAAATTGTAAAATTATTTATAATTTCAACAAAATTGAATTTTATAAAGTTGATAACTAAATTGAAAAAATTTTAAAGGTTGGACATTAAATTGAAAAATTATAAAATACTGCTTACTGAATTGAAAATTTATAAAAGTTGAGAATGTACATGTAGACTTGATAATTTTTTAGTTTTTATGTGTTAAAATTTTTCTTCATTCATTTCAATTCTTGGTGTTGTATGAAGGTTTCCATAATCCTTTCTATCTCACATCTAGTTTTCAAACTTAAACTCTTTAATTAGGCACGTCTTATGGATCTTCGGCGTAAAACAATCTTGATAATCGAACGGATCGGAAGTGGTAGAGTATTTACAATTAATCATCATGTTCAACTTGAAGATGTAATAACCTTTTTTAAAAAAATTAAATAAATATAAAAAATTGCAAAATAAATTACAGAAAATACCCCCACAAGGTTGTGTGGTTAGGGTACTACTCTTGACAAATGCTACCTCATGGTATTAACTCAAAAATAATGAAAAAATTAACTATACAGGCATAAAACGACAACAACCAGAAGCGCATCACCCTCCACGAGGCAAGTTAGTTGACTCGGGTTTAGAGCAAACTTCTTCCAGAGTCCAGACTCTTCCACCAAGCATTTCACTTCCATTCATTTCCAGCTATGCCTGTCATACTAATGTGTTTTAACCAGTCGCACGCATCCCTCCGATTTCAACAAAACCTTCTATGGACAGATTGATTCTTCACCAACCATCTTCACCAAACACGTAGTAGAAGTAAAATCAAAATAAAGATTGGGCAAGTTATTTCCCTTTTGCTCTCTCCCAAGTACCTAGACACCTTTGACTCACAACTCTGCTTAGGATCTCCATCTCTCGTCTCACAGCACTTCCGATGCCCTGTAGTCGCACGACACCGAATGATGATCTGATTTTTGTCCAACCATGCATCATTACCACATCCCCAATCGCCGCTTCCTAAGCCATCTCGATGTTGAAACTTCGATCTTCTCATCTTCTTAAGTGTGTTTTTATTTCCACCTTTACTCGTTTCTTATGGCTATACCTTACTGCTTTTATTGTCATCTCGTAGGGATATCCATTCCCTGCATCTACTCCTGTATGCCCCAATCAGGTACTCTCCTTCGATTCTCCCTAGTTTATCAACTTGTTTTGTAATGTTAAATCTGCTCATGGAAACAACCACAGTGTGTTGCCGTGTGATCTTTATGATGTTTTCCTTTTTTTTGAGCTACTGGTAGAAATTAGGGTTTACTGTATACTGCTCTCTACATGAGAAATTAGTTCCTTCAGATCTTGTATTGCTTTTTTTTTTCCTTCATAAGATGTTCCAGTTATCTAGCAGTCGTCTGGAGCATAGCTCTGATATCTGACTAACCATAATTTGTTCTCTAATCTAGTAAACTAGTTTAGCACACACTTGCTCCTTTGTATTTTCTAGCCCTTTGAACACTCTTCCATTCCTTTCCTTCCATATCGAATAGATTGTAAAACCGAAAGCTATTAGATAAATCACCTTGTCATCTGATTTATGGTTTCTAATCCCGCTTAGTAGATTAGTGAAATTAGTATAAGAGCATTCCCATAAGCAGAGGTTTTTGACCTTGATCCAAACGTCCCGACTGAATCTGCAATTAAAAAATAGATGTTCTAAAGTTTCAGCTTGGTCTTTACACAATGAGCATCTAGATGGAATATGCAGATAATACAATCTCTCTATAGTGTTCAACTTTGTCTTTACTACTAACCACATTAAGAACCCCACTTTAAGTACTAAGTATTTGTTCCACACTGCTTTACTCCATTCTATAACCGAATGCTTCTCCCTTTATAGTTCTTTACAGGATTTATTAGTGAAAACCCCTTAACCATGAGCTAGCTATTTTTAAGTATCATCCTGAGTCATGTTTAGGCTATAATTTGGCAATATATGCCAAACTACATGAGGATAATTGGCCCATCTTCTATTACTAATCCAATGCTTCACCTTAGCATTAAGAGGTATACTGGTATTCATTTGTTGGAAATATGTTAACCCACTAATTGGTCCAATATTGCTCCAATTGTCATAACGTAGCGAAGCTGACTCTCTTTTCCCGATTATACATTTAATATTGTCCTTTAGGATGCCTCTTATTTTCAGTAGTTGAGTCCAAAAATAAGATGTATTGCTAGTATTACTTCCAATTTCCTAAAAACTCTTATTCCTCAAGTAGTAAGCATATATCCACTGTGACCAAAGTGATTCCTTATTCACTAGAAGCCTCCATAGCTGTTTGCTAAGCAGTACCTTATTACTCAAATTGATTGGAGTAATTCTTAGACCATCTTCCTTCATTGGTTTGCACAGGTCCTTCCAACTTACCTTAGCCTCACATCTACCATTATCTTTACCAGCCCATAAAAAACACCTTAACATCTTCTCTACCTTCTTTATTAAACCTTTTGCCAGGAAGAAGTGAGATGACCAATAAATGTGTAAGGAATTCAATACTGATTTAACTAGTTATAGTATTCCCGCATAAGATAGAGTCCTATTAGTCCAGCTACTAACCCTTTTATAAACTTTCTCCAACAATAAGGAACTCTCGTTCATTAATAATCGTTGAGTAGTGATAGGCAATCCAAGATATAAAAAGGAGTGGATTTAATCAGAAGCCCTGTTATCGTGGCGAGACTGGCAGCATTGTGTTCTGCCGACTTAGACAGAATCATAAAGTTCTTGTTTTGATTAAGTTTTAACCCTGACAACCCTCTGAAAGTGGCTAATGAATTCATCAAAACCCTGATAGACTCCTCATTAGCCTTTGAAAATAACATTAGATCATCCACAAAAGATAAACTGAACACTCCCACCCTTTCACATTTACTATGATATTGAAATTTACCATCCTGTAAAATGTTATACTTCATCAATCTGTGTAGCCCTTCCATGCATAATATAAAAAGTTAGGGAGAAAGTGGATCCCCTTGCCTTAACCTTTTTCCTCCCTAAATAAACTTGTCGGTTCTCCATTAACCAATACACTAAACAATGTGGTAGTTATACATTGCCATATCCATTCTCTAAATTTTCCTGAAAATCCAAATGCTTCCATTAGTTGTATTAAAAACTCCCAATTGATAGAGTCATAGGCTTTGTGGAAGTCTATTTTGATAGCACAACTTTTAGGACCATTCTTCCTAGTATATCCTCTCAATAACTCCTGAACCATAAGTACATTATCCCCAATAAACCTATTGTGAATAAAGGCTGATTGAGAATTGTCTATAAGCTTGCCAAGAACCCCCTTTATTTTCATAACGAGCATTTTGGAAATGATTTTATATAATATATTGCAACAAGATATTGGCCTGAAATCATTCAGAGAATTGGAATTAGGAGCTTTAGGGATAAGACTAATAAAAGTCTTATTGATGGCCCTCAACATCCTCCCCTTTTCAAAAAATTTCAGAACTGCATTAGTAACCAAATCTTTAATAAGTGGCCAAGCCTTTTTTAAAAAATACACCATTAAAACCATCTGGACCTAGAGCTTTCCTTGGATTAACAACATCTTGAGAGTTAAAAGATTTTATCATACCCTGAATCTCCTGCTCACTTATTTGACTTGAGGTGAATGATTGCAATATCGGGACAAAAGATATGCTATCTGATTTAGTACCTAGAGTGTTTTTAAAGTATGAATACACCTCATGTTTTATTTCTTCTTGATTTACTGCTCTTCCTCCGTTTTGCCTTACCAAAGATACAATGAGATTGTTATTCTTCCTTGCCTTGATAGTCTTATGGAAAAACTTTGTATTTTTTTCACCCTCTTAGAGCCATAGTACCCTAGACCTTTGTAACAGAATGGAATTATGCCTTGTAATAGCTTCAGCATAATGAGTAAGGGCTTTCTTTTCCTTGTCAATTAAGTTTCCATCTGCTGGATCATAATACAATTCATGTTGGGCTCTTTCAAGACCATACTTCGCCTCATTTACAACCTTATAAGTATCTGTTACCATGTTCATATCAAGAGACTTTAATCCTTTTTTTATTATCTCCAACTTCCTCACACAAATATATTCATTGCATCCGATGATTTTAGATTCTAGAACCACCCTAATAGTATCATTAAACCCTTACACTTCTGTGAGATAGTTGTTAAACCTGAATGGATACTTCCCCCTTCTAGCTTGGAATAGATTGTAAGTACAAATCGAAGAGTGATCAGAGAAAAGAGGATCTAAAACCGAAGCTATACTCTCAGGAAAAGCCGAAAGCTAATCACCATTAACTAGAGCTCTGTCCAGCTTTTTTTGAATGCCTCTTTCATTGCTTTGCTTATTACTCCATGTAAAAAAATAGCCTTTATATCGCAGATCTGTAATTTCCAACTTGTCAAAGCATTTCGTTAGAAATTCAAAATTAGATGCATAAATAAAGGATATTGTAGCCACAATATTAGTTAATATAAAATGCACTTCTAGATGAACCACTTGATCAGTAGCTTGAATAATTCTTGTTTTTACCACATTTGTGTCCACCGCCACCACAATCCGACCATAACGATGGTATTGATGGTTGGTTAAAAACTTCCACTGATTCCCAAGTAATTTAAGTTGACTACATCTCTCCTAAGATAATTTGGTCTCTAACAACCCTAGAATACTCGGTTTTTTATTTTGAACGAAGTCATTTAACATTTGTTTTTTTCTGGGGTAGTTGAGCCCCCTAACATTCCATGCAATTACTGACATCTGTTTGTTGAGCATAACTCATAGTTCTAGTTTCTATTCCTCCGAGATTTCCTCCTTGTTTTGGTTTGAAAACCATCCTCGATTTGTTCTAAAATTTGCAGGTTTAGTGACCACTTCCTTCCTTTAGAACGCCCCTCCTCCATAACCCCATCTTGCACGGTATGTCTTTGATTTACTGATACAGGAGAATTTTGTCCTGAGTTTTACATGCAGGACTGAGTATTATTACTAGCCTTATATTTGGGATCATTGTTGTTTAGCTTTTGATCCTTGTTCTTCCCATCTTTTGCACTTGACTCCTTTTCCTCTATTTCAGATACAAGTACAAGGTTTACATCTAGGTGAGGCCTGACCATTGATTTTTGATTCGGACTTTGACATTGATTTGTCTCTTCCACAACTTCCAGGTGAGTGTTCATGTTCAT
>JAOXYD010017952.1:0-14765 GCA_028565735.1 Pinacopodium congolense
ATTTTTCCTTTAATCCTATCCTTCTAATAGATCAACAACAATGAAATTATTATTAATAAAGTTATTTTTTTATCATCGTAGTCTAGTTAGAACTTCCTATGATTCAGTATAAAATATTTTAGTTTTATTCTTAAGTTAATTGTAAATTAGTTAAAAATAAAATTTATGTTTATAAATTATTTTCACTTACTATTAGATATTTCCTTTCATTGTAATGCACTACGATCAATTTTATAATAAGTTTTAAGTTGTTGCTAATGTTTCCTACCTTTATTATTTTTTTCTTATATTGTTTTGTCTAGTCGGTAATTGCTTATTATATGCTGTCAATTTCATTAATATCAAAATTTATTTTTATATCACTAGTTTAATTAATTTTATATTTTCTTTACTTGTATCTTTATGTTTTGATTTTTTTTATTAAAGTAGGTTTATTTATTTTCTTAGTTGAATTTATCAAAACTTGTTGATAAAATTGAAAGATTTAAATTAAGAAGATTTGAACTTACTTAAAATCTTGTAGGCTAACTTTTTTTTTTTTCACATATCTTTCTAATTAGCTTGTGCTAGATTGAGATTCATGTAAAAAAATTTTAAACTTAGAATAATCATGTATATGTTAATTCAATCATAATCTATGTTAGATTTAGAGTTGGAAATATAATTCCTTTAGAATAATCTTGTATATATTAATTCAAGCACAATTTTTAAAAATTTAGATAAATTTAATTATTTTTTAATAATTAAGTAATTAATCTTTTCAATATGGTAAATCAATAAAATACATGTGACACATATTACTCGAATGATCATTCAATGATTTTGGCCAACTAATGATATTTTTGTTTTAAATAAGGGTTATGAAAATATAAATGAATGAAAAGAAAATATATAGATATATATCTATATAACATTAAAACTAAAACATACCTGAAGTTCTTATAATGAAACCCAGATAGATTGGCAGCTGTGGTCAAGGCGTCCCTCCACTTCTGGATCTTGTGTGCTTTCTTGGGATTTTGTTCATGTTTCACAAAAGCTGTTGCAACATCATGAGACTGTCTCCTTAAATGGGATGGATCTATCTCGTAAAAGACAGGAACGAGAATCTGTCCATTGGTTTGATGGCATTCAACGATCTTTGCAAGTTCATCAAGGCACCAAGAGGAAGATGCATAGTCTTTTGAGAAAATGACGACAGCAACAGTTGAATCTTGGATTGCTTGCAGAAGAGATTGAGCAATTTCTTCTCCACTTCTAAGTTCATCATCGTCTAAGAAGGTTAGGAGATCCTTTCGGCACAAAGCATCATGGAGATGACTGGTGAAATTACGACGAGTGTCTGCACCCCTGAAGCTCAAAAAGACGTCGTACTTCAATGGTTGAGAGGCCAAAGGAGAGGAAGAAAAAGAAGAAGAAGAAGCCATTATTGTTGAAGCAGGAGGGTGGATGCCACTGTGAGAATGGAAAATGAGCGTCCCAACTTCATTAATAATAAGAAGTATCCATTGACTTCAAGCTGTCTTAATAAAGCTATTTCTTTTTCCTTTTGTTTACTGTGAGAATGGAAAATTCCTCTTCCTTTCTTTATATTTTCCTCTCATGTTGGTACCCATCTCAAGCGGCCGTGACGCACGTCTTCGTCTCTTCATCTCCCGATCGTTTTACACAACATCTAGCTTATTTTTCTAAGCTCCTCATTTGCTTTGTTCTCGGAGTTTTAAAAAAAATTACTCAAATATTCCCTATATATTTTGTTGCTTATTTAATTGCCACTCCTCCAACTATTTATTATCTCGTTCAGAGTTGATAGTCCTCCACGTAGCATTTGTTGGTTATGTTAAATATATTGCTGACTTTTAAACCCCCTTCCTTTGACTTGTCAAATGATTTCTTGCTCTTCTATTATTCTGTTGTTTTCCCTTATCAAATGACTCTAATTGCGTGTATTTGTTCTAAGAACTTGCGGTGTAGACAATGGCACAAGGCGACCATAATGGCTTCTGGACACCAATTACTTTCACAGTTGGACAGACTAAATAAGCACTATTCTATCATCAAACGACAGCGTTCACTTTTTCTTATGTATCCATAATTATTTCAGAAAAACTAGGGAGCTCCAACGATGCTCTCCATTAAATTCACAAATAGAATTTTAGGTTTTTCTTTTAATTTTATAAAATAATTAAGAGTAAAAATGTAAATGTATTTAAAATAAAAAAAGTAAATTTATAAATATATTAAGGGTAAAAGCATAAATTTACGTTTAAAATTATATGAATTGAGGTTTATACTCTTAAATAAAGACAACTTTTATAAAAAGACAAAAGAATAAAATGATTATTTTAAATTTAAAAAAGGACCCTGTGGGACCTATAATTATTTATATTAAATTTTAATGGACAATTTTATTTTCAATATTTTAATTTAATGTTTAATATTTTTATTTTAGTTATATTTAAATTTGCTAATTATTTCACGTTAGACTTTATTAATATTCTTTAACAAAAATCCTATCACATTTCGTTTTAAGTATGTTCAACTTGAGCTTTAACAAAAACACACCATATAGTGTTTCGTTAAAAATTTAAACAAAGTGTTAATATAGATTAATTACTAAAATTCAAGATTTTGAATTAAAAATTTTAATAATTACAATTAAAATACTAAAAAAATAATTGTCTCTAATATTAATTATATAAAATGTTTCCATAATAGGTAAACATTATTAACTCATAAACATTGGGCAACGGCTACTTTATAACAGTAAAATAATTAATGAATATGAATGTTAGAGCAATGACTATTTGGTCTTGGAATGAGTATAAATAGGTGTGTTTTATATTGTTTATAAAAAGAAGAAATGCTAAAAAGTGTTTATACATTGAAATTAGGTGTTCTTAAGTGTGTTTAAGTGTTTTTGGTGAAATTGTGTGATTTTAGTAGTGCATTCATTCTTAAATTTTGTGAGTCACTAAACATTTTGGTGAGTCAATTGAACGATATTTTGTAAGAGTGTTTGAGTGGGGTTGATTAAGAGTAAAATTCATGTAAAGATTATTCTTAAGACTTGAAAAAGAAGTGTGTTGAGAGGTTATCCTTTGACCTTAGAAAAGGGAGTGATAGATTATTATTTAGCCTTAAAAGGGAGTGTTGTGAAATTATTCTTAAATTGGCTACCGTAATGAGACTGTAGATCGAAGTCAAGCAGGCTATTGGAGCATATGTCTTTTCATAGTCAATATCATACTCCTGTGTGAAACCCTTTGCAATAAGTCGGGCTTTGTATCGTTTAATGGACCCATCAACGCGAGTCTTAATTTTGTAAACCCGTTTGCAACTACCAAGTGATTTATCTAGAAGTAAGTCAATCAAATCCCAAGTATTGGTACTAGTGAGAGCCTGAAGTTCTTCTGTCTTTACTTGTTGTCACAAAAGATCACAACTGGCCTCGCAATAAGTACAAGGTTCATATAGAAAAACAATTGTGGAATAAACATGAAAATCACGAAGACGGACAGAAAGTTGACTTACACGATCAGTACGACGAATAAGGAGTTATGGAGGGAGAGAAGGATTATATGTAGCACTGAGAAGATCCACAGCTGAAGGAGATGCAGTAGGAGGAGGAGGAGGTGTAAAGGGACTGTGTGAGTTATGAGAGGGAGCTGTAAGAGAAATATCGAAAAAAAGAGATATAATAAGATCGAAGAAGAATAGATGATGAGGCTCACTGATTCGAAATTGTGAAAAATCTAAAAACATCTTATGTTCCCAGAAGGTTACATGATGAGAGATACGAAGCATTTGTGATAAAGGATCTAAACATCTAAGCCTCTTGTGTTCGAAGCCATATCCTAAGAAACAATACAACCATGCTCATGGTTCTAATTTGGTATACTCACAGGGTTGTAAAAGAACAAAACAAGCATAAACAAAGACTTTAAGACTTTGATAATCAGGAACATAGTTAAACAAATGTTCATGAGGGGAGATGTTACCAATGACAGGAGACGAAAGTCGATTTATGATGTAGACAGCAGTAATAGTAGCTTCTCCCTAAAAGGTTTTTAGATAAAATGAAGATATGAGAAGAACTCGAATGGTACCAAGAATATGTCTATGTTTGTTCTGCTCGGTCATTTTGTTGAGAGATACTTAAACAAGACCTTTAAATAATAGCATGTTGGTCGGCAAGAAATTGATTGAAATGTGTATTTCGGGATTCCATGGCATTGTTATTACGAAAAACTTTAATTTTAGAAGAAAATTGAATCTGAATCATGTTAGCAAAATGAGAGTAAATGAAAAATAATTCAGATATATTTCGCATAAGATAAATCCATGTATAGCGAGAGAAATCATTTATGAAAATGACATAATATCTAAGACCACCCATCGTATCGTGCGGAGCATGTCCCCAAATGTTAGAATGAATCATATTAAAAGGTGATGAAGAAATAGAATCATTAACACAAAAAAAAAGGTAAAGCATACTTTTGGATAACTGACAAAAAACAAAATCAAAATGTTCAGTTTTAACATATCCTAATGAGCCACTAGAAACTAAGAGTTTAATTTGGCATTATAAGAATGAGCAAGACGGGAGTGCCAAATATGAGAAGTGACGACACCAACAGTAAGCTTGGAAGGAAAATGTAAGGAAGTAAGCTCAAATAGCCGTCCGACCTTATGCCCTATCCCAAGAATCTCGTCCATCTGTGAATCTTGCACAGTACAACTACGACTCGAAAAAGATAAGTTAACACCAAGATCACATAATTAACCAATAGAAATAAGATTTAAAGAAAGATTAGAAATAAGAAAGGTGATAGGTAAAGTAAATGTAGCTGTGTGGGCAGTGCCGATACTTTAAACATGCATAGTAGAGTTATCAGCAATATGAACAACATGCTGAACAAAGGGTGTTTTAGAAGATTTAAGGATAGATGAATTAGATATCATGTGATTACCAAAAGCAGAATCAAAATACCATGAGGACGAAGTATCTAAGGTGACAAATAGGACAGAAGAGGAAACAGTACCAGACTCTGCTTAAAGTTGTTGGAGGAGAGCTTGAAGATCTTTTAAAGAGAATTTAGGGGATGTACTCTCTGTTGAACCCTTTGTGGCAGCGGCTGCAGTAGAAGAAGATAGAATGAACTTGGAAGGATTACTTTGCCCAGAATTTTGTTGAAGTAACTCTTCAAATTCAGAAATATGATGACCAGACTTTTTGCAGTAGCACAAGATCCTTTGAAGGTTTTGTTGATTGGATTATGAGTATAAGATGTTTAAGTAGCCAGAACAACATCTGTAGTAGGAATAGCCTTTTCCATATGAAGTGCATTGAGTCTACTTTCTTCTATGATTAATTCTTTGACTACAGTATCAAGAGTTAGTAAGAAACTTCTGAAAAGAAGAGAACTACGGATGGATTCAAACTTATCGCGAAGAATCATCAACAACTGTCAAATATGCTGACAATCACGGAGATTGGCATAGATAGTGACTGCAGCAGAACTGGGCCCTATTAAATCTCCAAGGGTTAATAGATCTCATAGTTTTTGTAATTCTAACACATAGTTATGGATAGTCTGGTCAGTTTGTTATTGCATCTGATAAAATTTTCGATAAAGTTGAAACTGATTAACATCGTCAGAAATAGAATAACGATTCTTTAAGAAATCTCATACCTTCTTAGTCGTATCAAAACGTCGAAAGTCAAGCTTGATCACTTTGGCGCACGTGTTTTGGAACCATGTAAGGATTTGATGATTCATTCCATCCCAAGATACTAAGTGATCTGTAAATTTTTCTTCGTCTTTATCTTCATTTTGGGTTGGTTTAGGTATTTCTCCAGTGACAATATGTCAAAGAAGCCTTCCTTTAATAAAGCTTCTCATTTCTTCAGCCCACAAATCATAATTTGTTCCATAAAAAACAAAATTGATAGGATTTGAAATGTATTGAGAAAATTTAGAAGCATCCACAAGGAGATAAAGGTATGGAAATGATATAACTTAAATATATACTTTGAATTTTTCTAATCTAACTTTACCAATGGATTTAGAACATCCAAAAACCTTAGGAACCGGTTTGAGTTGAAAGAGAACCTTAAAAAAAAGAGGCTGAACCAATTGGTCAAATATAAAGTCAACTGGTCAAGAATCAAATCAAATCGAATTGACCAAACTGAACCAAATCAAATTGATTTGATCAAATCGAACCAAACTGAACCAAAAAGTTGAGTAGGATAGATGTGGTGCCACGTGGACAAATCAGACCGTGAAATGTGTTCAAAAGAGCATTGAAGAGATGATGATGTGGCCCAATAAAATGATAACACGTGGTCCAGTGATTGGATGACACGTGGCTAATAGACCCTCTTCTGGAAATGGGTTCTGCTCTTTTAAAATGCTGAAATGCTATGCAAGCATGACAAGAGAGGAGGGACAAGCCTCTTATGCAGGCTCAGAGAAGAGGACCAAAGAGTGGGAGCTTGTAGCGACAACGATGATGCGATGGCAAAGCTGGTCACTAGTAACTATAAGCACCAAATCTGCTAAGAGATGAGCAACGAGTTCATAGTGGTATTGAATAGTGACTAGAGAACTTGCACAACTGTTGTTTTATAAAATTCCTCAAAGGTATGGGCACCAAAAAATTATTAATAGCTATGCTCTGACACCATGTAGAAATAAAGACAGAAATAATATTAAAGAGGGAAACAAGCTTTTATATTTCTGTATATCTTATATTACAAGCTGGATGGTCTATATATATATATATATTCGTCTAGACAATAAAACAAAAGAGAGAACGACTATATTTGACAATTGGGATGACGGTGCAGTATATGTTGACAGATGATGACGGTGCAGTATATGTTGACAACATCATTGTTGTTACTTGGCATCAATGACCTTACCACGGGATCTCTGCCTTTCAACTTCTGTTGAAGATGATGATTAATCTCATATGGTCAGAGTATGCAGGTATTGAAGCTATGTAGTTAAAAAAGGTAGAAGACAATGTTCATCAACAGTTCTACTTTCCCTACTAATTTATTCTTTTTTTCCTAATTTTATAAAAATTATGTGCAAAATTAATTTTCTCTAAGTATAAAATAAATTTAAAAAATCAAAGAATTATTTAAATGTTACATGTTACGAGTCACTTTACAAATAAATTATCACAACTAACTTGGGATTAGAAAGTGACATAAATTTATAAGAAATTTGATTGAATGTATATTCTAATTTTTAATATTTTATATAAAAATATTTTTAAAAGAAATTTAATATTTAATGATATTAAAAAATTATAATATTTTTAAAATATATAGTTGATGCAAATTCAATTGTTTAGTAGTTTCATTTATAGTTAATGGTGTGATAATTTTTTAATAAATTTACTTTTATCATCTACTTGAATTTTTAAATTTAATTTCAAGGTTTGATTTGAGGATGTTGAATTTAAACTTTTTTTATATATTTTAAAAATGTTAAATTTTCAAATATTTAATAGATGATCAACAGTAATTAAATCTTTTTAAAATCTTATCTTGTTCATGTTAACAATACTATGGTTTTCACACCACCATGTTGATCTTTCAAAAGCTTTCTCTTTCCTTGGAGACCAAACTATCCTTTTCGAAGGATTACTCACCTCCAACAACCATATTCAAGGTGACGATCATAGCCCAACTAGGGAGCACTTGGTTTTTGATGTAGTAGTGCTGAGTGAGAAGAATTTTAGTGAGTTCATTAACAAGAACCAATATGCAATGGTGAATTTCTATGGCCCATAAAGCTACCACTGCGAGCTTTTGGCACCTAAACTTAAAGTAGCTGTTCCCATGCTCAACAGTGAGGCAATGCTAGCCAAGTTGATGCTTTCATCAAAAAGAAGTTCACCCATAAGTACAACATTTATGGTTATCCCACTCTCTTCTTCTTCATTAATGGAGTCTATAAGAACGCATTACCACAAGAGGACAAGGTTATGTTATTCCTTGCACTAATTTGCTTATTTTCATTTTGGTTTCAGACATATAACGCCCACAGTTATGAGTGTCCAAGTAAAAAAGTTGGTGTCTGAAACTTGTAATACGGAAATGGGAGAATCTAAATTAAATTTCTAAACGTTGCAGGGAAGAAATTACGAAATGGGTATTGAAGAAAGTGAAAGAGTATAGTACAAGAGCCACAATAACAATAGAGAAAGCGACAGGGCTTATGTTTGGTCTCTACATCCTCCAAGTTGCTTTAAGATTTTAAAAAATAAAAAGCTAAAAATTATACCGAAAACTATGAAATTGTCGTCAAATTATTTATTTTAAAGCTATGGTTTGAATGGTTATAATTCCAAAAGAGTATAACTTTCAATCCATGGCATCCCTTGTACCATCAAAAGTAATCCTTCCAATCCTAAAGTAATGCAAGGCAATCTCTATATCTGTCATACCCTAATCTCTATTTTGAGCCATCTACTGTATCAAAAAATGGTCTAATTAAGAGTAGAAATGGTATTCTGTAATCCTGTCAGATCAGTTAATAGAGTAGCAGCATCCATACTAGGCACTATTGGTTCATCTTGAGTCTGTATGTCTGGCTGTCACGCAGTAGTTCTGAGCCCACCTCTACGTCTTGCCTGGTTAGGTGGAACTACAGTTTTATCATGAACTAATTCCCTCTCGGCAGCTTCTTCAGCCTCAACCAATCGTTCTAAAGTTCTACTACTCCTCATACTAGCAAAGAAGAAAAACAAACCTCAGATAGAAGCAAAGGCTTAGCAGTAAGGCAAAAAGAATAATTCAAGGACGATTTTAATACCGAAGTAGTTCAAAGAAAAACTTGACTCAAATCTAATCAACCCATAACTCAAATTTATATTGAAGCTCTGATATCAACTTTGTCATGACCTCAACTTAAGAATGTGACTGGCACTAAAGAAACAGTAAACCTAAGGCCTACTAACCTAATGGCAAGCCTATAATTAAAGCCATAAATCCCCAAGATAAATAAAAGGTCCAAAATAATCAACTTATATTAAGAACAATCCAGTCCACAAGCACACTACAAGTCCAAAAGATTTCAATCCCAAAGTATTTAACAATAATCCAAGAGAGTCGACAAATATAATACTACTGCGATTATAGAGTCAAAGGTTGCCCAAAGAGTACAAAAAATACATCAACTCATGGGAAAGAAGAAGATCAGCAAAGTATCCTGACACTAGAGAGGTATGAATTGAAGGATCCTGAAAAAAAAAAGTTGAAGAAAGTCAGACCTCACTGAATGAGTTAATACCATGTTTACGCTATGCACCTAAAGATGCCAACAGGTATATATATATATATTGTTAGTCCTAAATAGCACCTAATAAAGGTGAATTAGGTTCTAAAAAATATTTCAGTAAAAACACAAGAATAAAATCAATTATAATTTACAGAAGCTAAATAAACAATTATGAAATAAATAAGAAAAAAAAACTTGTAATTATTGAAAGTAAAATAAGAAATACAAACGTAAAATTGAATACAACTTACAAATCCTTTTAGACTCAAGAATAACCCACAACTCTTTTTCAAGGTTCAAGAATAACCTTTCTTCTTTTTTCTAAGGCTCAAGAATAACCTATCAAATCCTTTTTATAAGATTAAGAATAACGTCTCTTCCTTTTTCTAAGCTAAAAAATAACCTTACAAATTCTTTTATGACTTAAGAATAACCTCAAGAATCAAACACACTAATAAACTCACAACACAATAATTAAACTCAAATATGAACTTGTACACACTTGTATCACTTCTTTTTCACTTGTCTTTCTTTTTCACTCAATGTCTATCTCATTAGACTTGCATAATCCCTATTTATAGTGTAACTCAAGATTAATCTATTTGTTACAACATTTATCTTACAATTAATTCTTTTGGACCGTTAGACAGATGTTATGACCGTTACGTAAATCTTTTATCCGTTGAGTAATATGACTGTTGCAAATAATCTGCTCTAAAAATATTCTTTATTCGGTCGATCGATCTTCGTAATTTTACTTCATTCGGTCAACCGGTAGCTTCATTTAGTCCATCGATACTAGTTTGGTCAGGTGATCTTCATATTCGATCAGCCGATCTCCTCAACATATTTGTTCAGTCAACCGATATCTATGGTTCGGTCGATTAATCTTTCTTCAGTCAGCCAATATTCCCTTTAGCATTGGTTTTGGACGACTGATTGTCCCTATATCCGGAAATCAATATTTTCTTGCTCAAATGCTCCAAACAACCTATCCTTATACACACTTAAACAGAAATATTAATAACAAAGATGTTTTGTCGTCATCAAAATAAGGTGGAACCTCCTTTGGTTTAACAATCTCCCCTTTTTGATGATGACAAAACTATGTGATATTAGAAGTATGTAACATACAAATCAAACTACTCAACATGCAAACATCACAAAACTTGTGACTCCTTTCTAATATTACTTTAATCATTCTCCCTCTTTTTGATGATGACAAAACTATATGATATTAGAAGCATATAACATACAAATCAAATCACTCAAACATGCAAACATCACAAAAATTGCGACTCCTTTCTCATATCACTTCTATCATTCTCCCTCTTTTTGTAATCATAAAAAAGTATACAACCAATTACAAAAAGATGTAAAACTTAAATATGAATATAAAACTAGTCAAAAATATATATAACATCTATCATTCTCCCCTTTTTATAAAGATTTAATACCAATAAGTACGGAGCATACAATCAGGATACACTGATCCTCTTCTAAACATAGATTTCAAACAATGCTCCCCTTAATAAAACATATCAAAATATCCTTCAAAATACAATAACATACATATTTAAAAGAGGGAAAAAGACAACCAAATCTCATTTAAGAATTCTACAATCAAATAGTCATCAATATAAATACCAATTGTTGTTGAAAAAATAATTAAATTGAAAGATCACACACTTAAAACCAAATATACCGAAAAAGAGATATGTTTATGCCGATTGTTAAAAAACATTATACCAAATGTTAAAGGACAAAAACTTGATGTCAATTGTTGAAAAAAAAAACTTGACACTAATTATTCTTCTCGTTTGAAAAATATTTACAAGGCAAGATACTACTTGCTTACAAACATCATAAGTTGTTGAAAAACAACATGATGATACTAATTGTAATAAAGACAATGTACAACAATGAATGATACATTCAATTTCATCAAAACAACTATCACAATACTAATTGTTAATATCATCCAAAATAAATAAAGGACGCAACGCATCATCAAGAAATACTAAAAATACAACACTTTTTACTTCTAAAAGTGATACTCCTAAAAATCAATAACATCATCAAGATGCAAATAAGTTCAAGACACCAATTAAAGTTACTTTATACTTGACAACAATTGTTAAGAATATCTTAAGAATCTCAACTAATCAAAAACTATATCAATAACTTCTACTAAATTCATGTAATCTAGTTTTTCAATAAATCAAACTTTCAATGCAATAAGTAAAAATGCATGAGAAGGATCATATCATTATTTAACTACAAATGCATTCTTACTTGACTTTTAAAAAGTTTATGGAAGAAATTATCGAAATTATACTCAATTATGCAATTTAAACGAGGTTCCATGCTCCCCCTCAATATATGAATAATACTTCAAAATATCATAAGCTTTTTCTAAAAGGTTGAAAGTCATGTATAAGGAATCATAAATTGCGTGAAGTCAAAATTTAAAACTTTATGATTCTTTAAACTTTTTCTATCAAAACATATTAACTTTTCAAACAATTTTGAAAAAAACTAATATCCTTTCAAAAATCTTTTCTTAAGCTAATGTATGGAGGCAAATCATTAAACCTTTTTAGTAGATAATTTTGTAAGAAAAAATCCTCAAAAAATTTGAAGTTCCTCCTCAATAAACCAATCTCTCTAAACAATATCCAATTGCAGAATTTTAAAACTATATGAGAGGGATCAAAACTTTCAATTAACATAATTATCGAAAATATTCTCAAATGCTCCAAGGCATGCTTTCAAGTGTAGAATTAAATCATATAATCCATTAAGCATTTAAGCATCCAATAAACAAATTAAAGCATTTATTAAGTTATAAGTTTCAATTTGCCTAAACATGCAAAAGCTAATTATATAAGAATGTCATTCAAAAGTTCTTTAACCAATTAACACATACGCGATGAAAGCAAGAGATTAAAAAAAATATTTAAACATTTTTATTCATAATTTCTAATGTAAGACATGATAGGATTTGAGAATGTTCAATACAAAAGCATTAATACCAAAAAGTATATCTAAAGTAATCTAAAGCAACTTTAATCTTTCAACATCTAAACGCAAATATCATATAAGATTAAGAAAAAATTATTCTTGTGGAAGAACACTCACAAATTAGATAAAGGGAGCAACAAGGATAAAGGCAGTGGTGGAGGAAAAATAAACTGAAAAACATATTATGAAAATTGGAAATGTGACTTAACAAACTATCAGTCGACCGAACTGGTCCTATCGATCGACCGACAGTAGGTAGGCCAACCAATATTCGTTATTTAGTCGATCGAACATACACTTTGTCGAAAAACATAGAAATCTCAATCAAAATTTTATTTTCAATATGCATAAGTTCGATAGTTCGGTCAACTGAATAGCTCATATCCATCGATCGATATACCTGCTAAAACACACTCGGTCGGTCGAACGCATCCTATCGGTCAACCAATAGTCAAATACACAAACAAAATTCTCCAAACAATTAAACAAACACATTTCAAGAATTCCATTACTCTATTTATAATCTAAGTTGCTAAATATCCAGTAATACACAAATTCAAGTAGATTCAATTATCTAATTTTCAGTCAGAATTGCAGTTAATCAAAATATCACGTAAAGCTTAATCAAGCAGATAAATATAAGTTTAAGGTATACCCTCTTTTAATAATTTATCACCAATCTCTTGTAGTCTTTACGTCCTTAGTTCAATAATATTGGCGATTTATTTTTCTTTTATACTCTTGGAAATACCCTTTAAAACCTTACAAAATAAATTTAATGAACTTTTAGTACCCATATTATCTTAAGTCCTTGATAGTTAACTTTATATTTTTCTTGTCCATTTGACAAAATACTCACATTTAAATGATCAAAGCAATATTTTTGAATATGTCCAAAATGACCACATTAATGATCAGTTAAGGGTGTATACATATTTCTATGACCATACCTTGGTCTAAATCTATTGAAATTTCTAAATGTATCATATGAATGAGATCTTAAATTGTTCTTATATGCACTACTAGATGTAAACATTCTTCTTTGATGAAAATCTTGTCTAGAACCTACACGAGACACATTTGAAGGCACACGATAAGTATTGTAAACATTTCTAAATGCATATATATGATCATAAGGAGTATATGAAGTAGAAGGCATATAAGCATCATTTTGATTATGTGCATTAAATGATGTATATTTTTAGGCACATGTACATTTACATTCTTTCTATATGATGATCTTAATGTATACAAAAATACATGATGATTCTTTCTATAATGAGAGTTAGATGATAAAGGCCTATAAATATTTTTAATAAATGGCCTATGTTCTTTTTCTTCTAAGTTCTTACCTTTAACAAATTTAGTCATACTTGAAGAATGACCATTATCACTCACATAACCTAAACTATGTCTATCATTTACAACTTTTTTACCGTTCAACATGTTTTCCAATTTTTCATTCTCATTAGTGAATTTAGCAAGTGAATCTTTAAGGGTATTTATCTCTAATCTAATAGATATATTTTCTTTTGCCAAATCATCATGAGTAACATTACATTTTGATTCCAATTATTTCTTCTACAAACTATTTCTTCTACAAATTTTTGCATCTTATGTTCGATATCATTCTTTGATTTCTTTCCTAAGTATTTCATTTTCTAATTAACAACCATCAAGCAATTTCGAGGTTTCAATATATTTCCTAGTTAATTCTTTTATATGCTATAATATCTCTTCATAAGTGTACTCTACATCACATTCTTCATCATTATAAGATTTTGAGCAAGTAGCTATCATACCATTACAAGTATTAATACCAGAACGAACCTCTTCTTGCTCAACGGAACATATGTTGAATTCTTCATTAAGAATATCCAAATTTACCTCTTCCTTAGTAGATCCAAGTATCTCTTCATGATTTATACCTTCATATAAATGTTCTAATCTACACCATATAGCGTTAGTAGAGGCATACAGTGAAACTTTATCAAGAATGCTTTTATCTAAGGCACAATGTAAAATATTTAAGGCTTAACTATTCAAAAACACTAATTCTCTATCGTTTTTATCTTATTCATTTTCATTTTTATGAACTAATTCCCATTTACTAATTTTGTTGGAACTTGATGTCTTTGCATAATTTTTAACCATAGATCTAAATTATTACCCTTTATGAACATGTCAATTCTCCTCTTCCAAACTAAGAAGTTCTCTCTATTAAACATAGGAGTTTCATAAACATCCCTAAAGAGTGTCATCTATCCTTACCTACTAATTCATTGGAATTAATCTAATGTGAGACCTACGCTCTAATACCAATTGTTAGCCTTAAATGACACCTAAGAGGGGGTGAATTAGATTCTAAATTTTTTTAAGTAAAAAAACAAGAATAAAATCAATTATAATTTGCGAAATCTAAACAAATAATTATGAACT
>JAOXYD010017961.1:0-14765 GCA_028565735.1 Pinacopodium congolense
TTGCGATAGGTGCACTTGCCTTATAAGTCCGTTGGTTTTAAAAGTAAAAATCATTTCGAACGATCATCAATTTTAAAATCACCTAACCAACGCAACATGTATCATACATCAAAGACAAGAATGGTTGAGACAGTATAAAGAAGAATGTGGTTGAATATGTTTTTAGGTGCTTAACGTGCTAACAAGTAAAAGTGGAGCATCAAAGGCCCTTAAATAAGATACAACTACGATCATTCCCTGAATGGTAATGGAAAAGGATGATAATGGATTTTGTGATTATCCTACCCTATATAAAGGATCAATATGATTTAATTAAGGTGATTGTAAATAGGTTCGTGAAGTCAGTCTATTTCTTACCAGTGAAAATTATATTCCCAGTGTTTAACCTCATAAGAGTGTATATCGAGTGGATAATGTGTCTTTATGGAATGCTCATGTTAATAATTTTAGGTTGAGAATCATAATTCATGTATTGGATTTAGAGGTAGGAATAAGAGGCATTGGGCACTAGAATAAACTTTAGCACGACATTCCATCTTTAGATTGATAGGCCATATGAGAGAATGGTTCGAACTCTGAACTATATGTTGAAGACGTGCGTGATGGACTTTGATGGAAATTGAGATTTGCACTTATATCTATTCTAGTTTGCTTACAAAATAGCTACTACAGTAGCATTGAGATGACACCTTACAAGGAATTATATGGATAAAAATATAGATCATCGATGTATTGGTAGGGGTTGGGAGAGAGGTAGTTGTAGATAG
Source organism: Pinacopodium congolense (assembly GCA_028565735.1). Classification (NCBI taxonomy): domain Eukaryota; kingdom Viridiplantae; phylum Streptophyta; class Magnoliopsida; order Malpighiales; family Erythroxylaceae; genus Pinacopodium; species Pinacopodium congolense. The sequence goes on from JAOXYD010017961.1 coordinate 768, forward strand.
AAACATTATGTAGATCTGAAACTTAAGGAGGACAAATTCCAAGTGAGAGATTTTTTATTCCTATCGGTATCTCTAAGGAAGTTATAATGAGGTTTGGTAAGAGAGGGAAGATATCTTTGAGGTACATTAGATCTTACGAGACAGTAAAGAGAGTTAGAAACGTGGCATATCGATTGATGTTATCCATAGACATGTCATAAGTCCACCTAATATTCCACATTTATATGCTTTATAAGTATATCTTTAATCTTTCTCACGTACTACAACTACAAAGTGTGGAGGTGAATGAAGATCTAACCTATGAAGAGTAGCCAAAAGTTATTTTAGATTCTTAAGTGTGCTAGGTATAGTCAAAATAAATCCTGATGTTAATGGTATTGTTGAGGAATTGGTGGTATTGAGGATATCAATAGGGAAACAAAGAGGGAGATGTAGGAAACATATTGCCTATTTCTTCAGTAGAGACCTATGGTAAATTCTAGGAATTTTTTTTTACAAGGGGAATGTAATACCCCCAAACCTACAAATACCCTCTACCTACCCATATTTCCTATCTTTTCATTTTGACCTTTAATAATTTACTATTAACAAAATTAGTCGTTTCACCATTCATCATTACTAGTGAACTAAACTAGACAAATATGTATATCGATTAATTCCTCTCATCGCACTTGACCTAACTACACCAAATTTGTCCCACAAAACTATTAAAAAAGCCATAACAATTGAAAAAAAACATAAAAGATTATTAACTATCAATCCCCATCTCCAGTGGCTATTGCTCGTAACTAACACCACCATTTGACTCACCCTAATGCCATAAACAAAAGCTTGAGAATTCCATCCATAAATAACATCGAGATCTTTGCCAATAAATGAAAATCTAATTAGGGTCCTAATAGTATTTTTCACTAACTCCTCTAAATTTGGTAAGAATATGAACTTCTTGCAATTGTGGAAGTGAGGTCTAACTCCCCTCAGTCCTATTTTTTTAGGTCAGTTACCATCAACTTTGTTTAGTGAGTTCCTAGAAGTGCTAGCTACAAAATTTTTACTTTGACGTATTTTCTTATTTGCTATTTTATTTTTGTACTTATTTTCGGCCATCCACAGTAACCTTATTAAGTGTGTTGTAAATTTCTTTTGCTATACACTATTATCATAATTTTATAGCTTGTTTCCTTACATGTAATTATGCTATCATTTTGTTTGACTTGAAACATTTATATTTTGTTAGTAGTCAGGCTTATCTAAGGATTTCATTTCTTAGGTACCACATGCTAATCAAGTGCCTATTTTAGATCATAAGGGTTGGTAACTCATAAAGATATGAAATTGTGTGTTTAGTATACGTACTTTACAACTACTTTGCAATTTAGTTATTGAAAAACATTTATAAAGTTTTATAATTCTTGATGCTAATTAACACTAAGTGCATTCAAGAGAGAGTTTAATGGTATGATCATTCACGAACCATTTTTCATTGTTTTGAGTAAGGGATATTTTATGTTGTAAATAATTGAGTGTTATAGGAATTATATATAATTATTATGTGATTAATTATTTTTAGGATTTTCTTTATATAAGTTCAAAAGAAAGATTTTTGTAAGGATCATTTTCATCTAGAAGGAAGAAAATTACAAAAAGGCTATTCTTCACCAATTACTTTAATTAAATTTTCAAGAGGTTCTTGAGGAGTGAATAATGTCAACTTTGTTATTAGACCACTATAAGTTATTTCTCTCTCTCTCTATCTCTTTACTGTCTTTTATTGAATCTTGTGAAGGCTTATGTTTCTTAAATTGAAATTGTCCATATACATCATGATAGCATTTATAAAGCATCTTATGAAAATTTTTCAATCATTTTCTAAATAGAATACAAATTCTTAAATACTCAATTTGCTCTTCTTTTAAATGTTCTATAAGGATTGTCATAACTTATATCAGTTAACATTTTACTTTAGGTGAATAAAATAAATTAAAAGTAACATTATATTTCATTCTTTATCAATAGGATAAAAGAGAAACCTTATGAGAGAAAAGTCTTTCTAAAAACAGAAATATTTAGATAGAAAACCTTTCTCGTTAGGTAGATGACTCTAGCAACCACTATAATAACTTCCCCCACCCCTCCCCCGGCTGTTGGTCAGAAATTTGGGAATGTGATTACGAGGAGCTAATACAAGATAGGAATAATGTACCTAACTTGGGCCACGAGACTAATGTTGAGAAAACCTTCCAAGAGGGTAATAGGATGGAGTAAAAAAATGTCGTAGTAGGTAGTAAGTCCCAACCAGAGTTAGATATCTCTAAGGATAAGTAGACTTGGGTAGTAATTCAATAGGTTTTTTGCAACTTAAGAACAAGAGTAGCACCACATGAGGAATATGAAAGTATGGAAAAGAAAGAGGAAGATTTTAAAGGAGCCATCATAGCAAGAAAGTCAGGCATTTAAGGCTTTAAGCAAAGTGTAGCACAATTTGAACAAAATACAATTAAAAAATTATACATGTAGCTTGAGTAAAATAATGACATTAATGGGAAGAGGGAAGAAGCTATAAAAGAAACAATTGAAGAAGGAAGGTTTGACCTCAAAACTTGGAACCAAGTGCATCTAAACTAAATAAAATTCAAGCTACTAATAGAGAGGAATAGATGCTAAAGGATGAAGAAGACCTCATGGGCAATAGGAGCACAATTGAAACCCTTTTGACATTATGATATCACCTGAGGAGTTGAAGGAAGTCAAAGGAGAAAATTAAGAAAAAATAAAAGATCAAACCTCTCTAAATGACACTGAACATTATTGCTTGGCATGTTGGATGGGATAATAGCCCCAGTAAACAAGTTTCACTCATGGAGTACATGCTAGAAAACAAACCCAACATAATAAGTTTTTTGGATACCAATCTCAAAGATGTTGTAGCCAGGAAACCTCTTTTTATTGCTTAAGTTTGGAAGAAGATTAACAACCTCGAATAGAATTATAATGGTAGAAAATGAATCTTGTATGATCGTTCAAGTTTGGAGGTGAAATACTCTCAAATAAGAGATCAATTTATTTGTTTACAGTTAAAGTTTAGATAGAGTGGCTAAAAAATAAATGTTACTTTCATTTATACTTTTAACTTTAATTTCCTAAGGACTCACTTATATAATAAGAAAAACCACTTGGGAAACTTCATTAGAGAACCTTGGTTAATTTTAGGAGATTTTAATTGTATGTTACATCCATATAAAGTCTAAGGTATGTTACATGAATTATATAGATAATCTAGGGAATTGTGTAGCCAATGCACGGCTTATTGATCTTAAGGCTAAAGGACATTGTTACACTTAGAGAAACAAGCAACCAAATTCATTAAACATAAAAAAGAAGATTGATAGAGCTATGGTGAATGCAGACTATTTGGACACATTCCTTGGCTCGAAGGCTTGCTTCAACAACCCTATTTTCTCGAATCACCCCCTTATAGTTGTACAAAACTTGTTAAATCATACCAAATCTCACTTCCCCTTCAGATTTGAAAATTTTTTAAATAGGATAAAAATGTTTCAATGAGGCTTTTAGAAGGGGTATGGAAACCAACTTCAATGGAACAAAACAATTTAAGTGTGTGAGGAAATTAAGCATGGTCAAGGAGGAGCTAAAGAAATTGAAAGTTCAGCATATCCCCAACACTACAAGAGGAGTTAACAGAGCTCTAGAGAAGATGAATGGAATCTTAAGTAAACTAAAGAACTATCTTCGAAATGCAATACTTCAAGAATAAGAGAAAGCTACACTGTATGAATATACTCAAGCTTTAAACTGTCACAACTTACTAATGCATTAGAGGTAAAGAGTTCTTTAGTAAAGGAAGGAGGAAGATGTATAAAGATCTTCTTTAAAAAGACCTTGACTAGGAGAAACACAAATAGGATTTTCATGCTAAGGATAGAAGCCAACGTCCACCTACACACTCAAAACAAAATATATGGAACAACTGTATATAATGCTTTCTCACCTAATTTCATAGTGTACCATAAGGCAATAAATTTATGATCATCACACTTCTATACTTGCCAAGACATTTTAGAAATGGAAAATAAAGAAAGTATTTATGCCTCTAAATCCAACAAAGCGTATGGACTTTAATGCTTTATTCTACCAAAAAGCTTAGCCAAACATCAAACAAAGGGGACCTAAGCTATCATGGAATTCCTTACAGTAGGTAAGATGCTCAGGGAAGTCAATAGAACCTTCATCACTCTTGTGCCTAAATACCAAATGCCAACAATCCCTAAATACTTAAAACTTAAATTATGTTGTAATATCCTTTACAAGATCATATCTAATTTTTTAGAAACAGGTTAAAGGATGTGATATCCATCTACATTAACCTTACACAATAACTACATTAACCTTGCGTAAAGTTCTTTCATAAAAGGAAAATAACTAGGTGATAACATCAAGCTCACTTAGGAGTTATTACGAAATTACTCGAAAAGGAAGGCTAGCAAGGACGGCACAATTAAGTTTGACATCCAAAAGCCTTATGACATAGTGATTTTAGAATTCATTATTAACCCTATAGTCACCTTTTCCTTCGGTGACTCCTACATGCAGTTGATAAGAGAATGCATCACTTTATCAACTTATAATGTCCTACTAAATGGGAAAACAACTAAACGAATCAAAGAGGTAATAGTTCTATGTCAAGAGGATCTCTTATCCCCTTATCTATGTACTTTAGTTATAGAAATTCGCAATAGATTGATAAAGTAAGCTATTGATTAATACTAATATTTCAAGTGTCATTCAAGATGCATGAGAGTGAGCCTTTCCCATATTATGTATACTCATAATGTTTTACTCTTTTAAAAAACAAATGCAAACTCCTTGAACATCTTGATGTCAACTATCAACAAGTTTTAACAGGTTTCAGGCCTCTTAATTAATGAGGAGAAGAGCACCATCTATTGTTCAACTCATGATACTTAAAAGGTAGTCCTATTGGCTTCCATAATAGGACTAAAGATTAAATAACTTCCCTTTACACATCTAAGCATATCAATTTCCTCTAAAAAGCCATCATATAAGGACTTTTAACCAGTATTAGACAAGGTTCAAAGGAGGATATGCAATTGGTGTAATAAAAACCTATCAATGGCTTGGAAATTGAACTGATAATATTATTTTTTAATTCCATCAACACCCATTAGTCTTCTCATATGGTATTTAAAAAAAAAACATTACCATGTCTATTGACAATATTTATGAAAATGTTTTATGGATAGGTGAAGCAAAATGTTAGGGCATAGATAAGGTGAAATGGATAGATATTTTCTCCCTTAAAAAAGAGGGTGGTCTTATGATTATTCCCATTAAGACAAAAAAGAAAGTTATGTTAATTAACAAGGTTTAAAGGATTCTTAATGAAAAGCAAGCTTTTTGGGTGAAATGGATACATGCATACTACTTATGGAACGAGAATCCTTGGAATATTCATCCTAAAACTAGTAGCTCAATGACATTCTCAAGCACACTAAAATTGAGGGAAGTGGTAAGGTAATATATTAGGCACATAATAGTGAATGGACTTTCCATGCAATTCTAGCTTAACATATGGTTTAGAGACATGCCTTTAACTAGAATGGAGGAACTGTCTCCATTACAAGGTTCGATCTTGACTAACAACTCAATCACTAAGGGTCTAAATAGGTTTAGGAATTCAACTGAATGATGATAAAAAACTACGAGAGGGAGGAAAAGATCCACTGATTAGGCTCAACTAGAGGTGCATTATGCAATAGGTCTTATAGGGAAATAACTAGACAGAAAAAATACTAAAGTGAGGTAGCCTAAAATCTTGTAGTTTAAGTACAACCACCCAAGAGCAAGCTTTATTCTTTAGCTGGAAATCCGAAGAAGACTAAAAACAAGTGATACGATTAGTAGATTTATGAATATATAAGAGACTTAGACTCTTAGAAAATGGGAAAGAGAGACTATTAATTTATTTTTTATTGTCTATACTGTAAGTATGTATGGAATTTTACGTATCAGCTCTATAACATCCATAACGGAGCACTAAACTAGCAAGGCCTAATAGAATGTTCTTGAAACTACAAAGTAGCTTGCTTAGGGGACACACTGATGTACAAACTAGCCTTTAACAACATCTTTTATCAAATATGAAAGAAACAAAAGGATCTTTAGCAAGTAGGAGATGAGTAAGAAGGCACTTGCCAACTACATAATGAATAGAATTAGGGATCATCTAGAGAGTCATAAGTAGCAAGGTATATGTAGCCCTTGGATCAGAGTTAAATGAAGGTTACCTGATATGGAAATCCAAAACTAGATAGATTGCTATTATGGTTGACTTGTAATACTTAAATTAGGCGGAGGCAAGTTGACTTGGATTTGCCAATGAGGCTAGAATGGAGAGCTGATCATTTGCTTATGTAAACAGCTTATAAATAGTTGATCAGGTCCCATCCTTGGCTTAAGTGTTTTTCTTTGATTTTGTAATGAGCTCTTTGTTTGAGACCTAAGTTTGTACCTTGAATTTTCAACATATATTCATTTGAGTTTTTTTTAATGAAATTCTTTTTTTCCTAAAACATAATATGATCTTTATCATTTCACCAACTTAGCCCTTATTCAACCAAATTATGTCGTGATATTGATTGATTTTTCAAAGAAAAATTTAGTTTTTCTTCTTAAATTTTATGAAGTTATCCTCAAAGTAGAATATGAAAAGTATCAACCTTACAAATATGAAATGAAATTATAAATTCAGGATTAAAATTTTGGTGGAAATCAAAATTCCTTTTCACATGAAAAGATAAAATTTCAATTTTATACATATTATGAATTTTTAAAAATGAACAATGATTGGGATTCTAATAGCTATAATGAGAGAGTATGCATCATAATATTTACGATTAATACTCAATTACAGGATTTAAAAGAGACTGCTAAGGCTTATGCTGTTGCTAATTGTAAAAATATAAACATTCATATTTATCTTGTTAAAGATAATATAAGGAGAAAAATTCCTTTAAAGTTTCTTATTTTATCTTTTTTAGAAATTCTTTGAATTATCTTTATATTACTACATACCCTATATAGGTTCCCACAACCAATGATGCTAATCACTGTGTTCTCCATAAGGCAAGTTGCTAACTTTTGTGCTGCCTCAACAAGATTGTTAGTAATGTGAGGACTAAAAATATTAATTAATGCACGAATCCTTGTTTCATATGGCAATAGAACCACATAGATAGGTTTTATTGATTAGATTCATAGTATTATATAAAAAAAGGTATGTCATTTGACGTAATTATGCATCTATTATACATAAATTTTGTTGTAAGAAGAATTAGGTTTAAAATGTTCATAGATCTGTATGAAGTATCTTAACAAGCCTCCTAAGTTTTGACTTGCCACTTCTATGTTTCAATTTGTTTAAAGGTGAAAAAGACATTAAAACTTAAGCTTTTAATTTGCTAGCCCTAGGTAGTAGATACTGGTCTCTTATGACACCTAAGGGGGTGAATTAAGCATTTCTAATATGTTTTTGTGTATTTGCCTAATTCAAAAATTTACTCTTCATGAAATAAAAAATGTAGCCATATATTAAATTATTAATATAACTTTTAAAACAAATTTGACAAGTAAACGTTAAGGAAAGAGGATGAAAAATCTATTTTAGTGGTTCAACATATAAACCTCACCTACTTCCAATCTCCAACCACTTTTTAGAAATTTCACTATAATCTTCCTTTCCAAGTGAAAATAAACCCTTGCTCAATTCTTTTTTTCGTGAAGAATAACTTTATAACTTCATTTTAAACAAGCCTATAAGAAAAATAAAAATAAAAATTCCTTACTTTGCTTAACTAAAGTGTTTACGAGGGTTCATAACTTAAAGATACTAAATGCAACAAAATGCACAACTTCACTTACAAAATCCACTCAAATGATCATTTCACTATCCTTGTATGCAATTATTTATCATGGGATGCCATTATTACTCTCCAACTCACCTATTTATAGGCAAAAATCTACTGATTAGCCATTTATAAATGTTGGTAACTAATAATACAAAATGTTTCATTAGAAACTAGCCATTATATTTGATTTTGTAACCATTGATCAACCACTAGGAGGCACTAGTCAACTAGTAAGACACATTGGTTAACCACTCAATAGTAGTGGTTACTAAGTACAACACAGTAGTGTTGTTTAAACCACTGTTTGTTGCACTGTTAGGTCTTTATATAAGTTTCACAAAAACTCGTCAAAATACCGTGTATTGGTTGACCAATCTAACCTATATTGATTGAGCAATCTTTCAAAAAGGCTTACACCGATCGACAACTCGTTAGATGCTAGTCGTTCAACTTGTCCAGAAATTAATTTTTAACAATTTACAACTTTTACTTAAGTTTACAAACTTCTATAAAAACACATGAAAATAGTTCTTTTTAACAAAACTTGACTCGAACACATTCCATAAATCTTTAAAATCATTTGAAAGCATCGAGAGTATTCTTTCAAAGTTTTCTTAAACATTCCTCTTGATTATGAAACCTATATGAAAAACATCTAAGTATGAAGTCATATGTATAGTTTAAGCCCTCAAACACATTGGGATGATCAAGTTAAGACTTATAATTAAAAATACATAATATAATATATTCAATTTCACTATTTTGATCTTAATCCTTCATCTAACACTTTAGTCTTCATGTACCATCAGTTATAGCCCTAATGGCCCTAATTTATGTCTTTGGTCCCTTTTTCTCATTGCTATGCTTTTAACACATCAAAAACAATAAAACCAATGATAGTAAAAAAATATTTTTGTTAAAATCAAAACATAGGTTATAATATTATTTGGTTTAATAATATCCCCCACTTTGATGTTGATAAGATATGTGATACTAGGGAAACATAAAAATATAAAACCTATATAAGATGAATCATATTACTCCTATTTAATATAATTTTATGTATTTCTCCCGCTTTTATAAAGCTATAAAGATAAAGTTATAAAAATTAAAACTCTCTCTAAATTCTTATCATATAAAGAACTAAGCCAAGACTCCCCCTATATAAGAGCAACAAAAAAAAATAATTTCTCCTCCTTTTTCTAATCATTGTTAGAAGTGATTTAAATTGATTTTAATGCTATGTTTTAATATGTTTTCACTCTTAAACATTTATAACATTGTCATATTTATGAGTTCTCATGATTATATTGCAGGTTCAAGGCTATTTGGAGTTAATTAGATTGGAAAGAATGAAAAAGAGCTCAAATATGCAAATGGAACAATCCATCAACGTCAGGTGCTGAGAAGATAAATGATAATGGAAGCATTTTTAGGAACATATGGAATTAGAAGAGGTGTGGATTCAATTAGAGGACTTAAAGAATCATGTTATGAAGTTCCACACCAAATTTCAAGGCTGTATGACAAGCCATGAAAGATGCATTAGGAGAAGAGTAAAAGAAGCTCAAATAAGCACTAATTTTGGTGCAAGGGATTTTGATGATCCATTAGGTGTACTTTTGTAGCTCATATTATTATGAAGTTTTATGGGTTGAAAGGAAATCATGTGAAGAATTTATATACCAAATTTCATGGCCATTGGAGGTGTGTAGAAGGAGTTACAGAGAATACGAAGAGGGGCAGAAATTATCAATTTCTAGGGCTTCAACGGAGTTAGTAAAATGATGTCGTTTTTGTGATTTTTGAAGGGAAAAGTTCCCAAATCACAACCCAACATCCTAAAGCCCTATTAGCCACCCAATACCTATATAAAGGTCTTAAAAACATAGAAAAGAGAGGTTATAGGGCCTAAAATAGATTGAAGAGAAGAGTTTTTAGATTGTTGTTTTTCTTAGTTAGGTTTTGTTTTGTTTTGTTCTTTCTTCACATTGGCAAGTGGATTGGAGTCTTTAAGAGCATTCAAGGTGGATAGGAGAGTGGGTTTCAAGGATTTAGACTAATTTCAATTGAATCCCTTCATCTTTTTTCTTATTTTGTAGCGCCTCTTATTTTTCATTAATGGATTTGTGTTTTCATGTTATATTCTTATTTTCATAGTTGAATGTTTGTGCTTAAATTGCTTAGTTAGGGTTAGGATTTGATGGGTATTTTTTTATTGGAGGTTTTTTCCTAATTAAATTACTTAGTCTAATCTTTCTTTGATTAGCTATCTTAGCTAGGTTTTTAGCTGATTAAAGGACTTATGACCATGGGCTTTTAATTGTTTTAAGATTAATTAGTTGACGCAATTGAATGTAGGTGTTGACTGACTCAAAATTCTTTTGTGAAGGTTCTTAGATCTAATTAACTTAGGTTCAAGTATCTTGTGATTCATGCCTTTTATTCCAATTTGTTTATTTGGCCAAATAGATGAATCGAGTTTAGAACAGAAAAGTTATTTTCATAACAAATGGTTATATCTTGTTTCAGTGATGAATGCCTTAAATTTGTCCAACAAATTTTTCCTTATTTGTTTTACCCATGGAAATCAATGCTCTAACTAATTTACCATTTGTTAGACTCTTAATTCATTAACTTGTATTTAGATTGAATGTTATTTATTTTTATTTTCTTTTGTTACTTTTTATTTATTTTAATCAATTAATTTAGATTTTTCTAGATAATTAAAATTATAGAAAAGCTCCGTACCCCCAGCCATGGGTCCTACGTGGGACATATAGTTTTTTAGTAAAATTTAAAAGGGATGAGGGGTGTTTTTGGTATTTGTAATAAGTTTTTTTTTGTAATTTCTAAATGAAGTTAGGGGTATAAGTGGAAATATACATTTTAATGAGCATGAATTAACATCTATAACCTTAAATAATGATAAAAAAACAAAAAGGAAAAAAGGGGAAGACTGATATTGTGTATTTACAAAAATTAAAACTCGTGTAGGGTCCACGTGGGAGTTGCAGGAACCCCCCGAATGGGGGTTTCCGTAGTCGATCTATTAACCTTAATTGACCTAGGATTATGCTTAGATTCCTAGAGAGATGATACTTGGTTTCTTACCATTTTATACTATTTATTGATAAGTTGTGCTTGCATTTGGTTATTCTAGAATTAGATTGGTAAAAATTATAGTATAGTTATGTTGTAACAATCATTAAAAAGCTGCCTTTAAATATACAAAAAAAAATTATCATATTAAATTTCAACCTATCATTCCTAGTTCTCTCTTAATCATGAAAAAGTATCCTTATTCATTAGTTTAGTGAATATATCGACCAATTGATGAATTGTATCAACAAATTCTAATTTATTATCACCATTTTGCACATTATCTCTAATGAAATGAAATCTTACCTTTATATGCTTTGTCCTAGAATGTTGGATGAGATTCTTAATATTAGTTGTAATATATTTGAAAATCACCATTGATTAAGCAAACATATTTTGTTTCTTACTAAACTATGAAACTAATGCATTTCTTAAAACTGACATGCGTCAGTTGTAATTTTTTTTATTAAACAAATTGTTAACCTAATCTTTATCTAAATATCTATCCAAGTCAAAAAAAATGTGTTATTTAGTTACAAAAGTCTTAGAGTTAGAGTGCCATACAAATATCTAAAAATGCATTTATCATCTAACAAATAAGACTATTTAGGACATGATTGAAATCTTACACAAAGCACGCATTAAACATTATTTCAGGTCTAATAGCAATAAGATATACTAAACTACCTATCATACTTTGATGACGCTTAACAGTTACTGATTTACCTTCTTCATCCTTGTTTAGTTTGGTGGAAGTGATAATAGGGGTCACTGCAGGCATTGTTTGATCCATCCCAAAGCATTTAAGCAAATCCTTGCTATACTTAGCTTGGTTTATGAAAATTCCTTCCTCTACTGTTCGATTTGTAGTCACAAAGAAGAAACTAAATCCACTTATCATGCTCGTATTAGAATCCTTACTTATTAATTTTGAGAATCCCTTACATAAGCACTGTTTAGTAGCACCAAAAATAATATTATCCACTTAAATTTGAAATATGAAAATATCTTACTTATCCCTTTTAATAAACAATGATGTATTAAATTTTCTTTTAATAAATCATTTTTAAAAGAAAAGCACTTAGTATTTCATACCATACCCTGTACACTAGTTTTAAATCATAAAAACTCTTAGAAAGTCAAATCCAAGGGGATATTCTACGTGATTAAATCATAAAAATCATGCTTACTCATCAATTTGAATTATTAAAAATGTTGCATGAAGAAAATATTTCTACTATGTATGCTCATTTTAACAATATTGTTAGTGAACTAAAAGGTCAAGGTAAGACCTATTCCATTGCTAAGCTTGCTAGGAAAATATTAAGGTCTCTACCAAAATCATGGGAACCAAAGGTGACTACAATTCAAGAAGCAAAGGATTTAAGCTTTCTACCAATGGATGAACTTATCGATTTAGTGTTGATGAGCAAAATGATATTGAAGGACGCATAAGAAGAAACCATACCTAAAAAGAGGAACATCGCCTTCAAAGAAAAAAGAAAGGAAGAAAGTGCAAATAAAGAATCATCCTATGGAAGCGAGGAAGAAGAATCCATCGCGCTCATCACAAAGGAGCTAAAAAAGATTATCTAGAGAAAAGCTCCTATTTGCAGAGGTAAGTATCCTTCTAGCAGCAAATTTTCTAACTTAGCGTGTTTTTAATGTGGTAAGAAAAAGCATGTTTCCATATCTTCAAGAAGATGAAAACAAGGAGAAGAAGGAAAGAAAAGAAAGGAAGGACTTCAAAAAGAAAGCACTAAAAGTGGGATGGTCTAAGTCAAGTGAATCAGAAAAAGAAGAGATAGCAAATATAGGCTTCATGACTTGAAATGAGGTAAGCATTCCTCACTCAAATGATAAATGTGAGGCTGAGTACACTTATGAGGAATTGTTAGAATTGATAGAAGACTTAGCTAAGAAAAAGAAGAAATCGCATGAAAAAAATGAGGAATAAAAGAAAATGATTAATGAATATAGATTGGAAAATGAAAAATTTAGAAAAGATCTAGATTCAATAAACAAAGATAATGATGAATTGGTAATTGAAAATATCACCTTAAAGAAGGAAGTGGAATCACTTAAAGAATCAGTGTTGAAATTTACAAAAGGTAAGGAAAAATTGGAAACCATGCTAAACGTTCAAAAGATGAAAAATGACAAACATGGCTTAAGCTATAGTAATGGTTTGCTGAAAATGCTCGAATCAAGCGTTCAACACTATGGTTTAACAAATGAAGATCCTAATGCACATTTAGAAAATTTCTTGGAGATATGTGATACCTTCATGTACAATGAATTTTTAGAAGACATGACTAATATAAGGTTGTTTCCCTTCACTTTGAAGGATAGAGCTAAGACTTGGTTCAATTCTCTCAACAGCAAGAACATTACAACTTGGGGGTAACTTGCACAAGCATTTTTAGCCAAATACTTTCCATTGAAGAAGACAACAAAAATCATGAAGGAGATCACAAACTTCCAAATATGTGATGGGATGTCCTTATATAAGGCATGGGAGCGTTTCACATAGTTTTAAAGGAGTTGTTGTTGAGAGTAATTCGTTGTAAAACACAAAATACTACGTGTTGTATGCTCAAAACCGTAAGTATACGGGTCATACTTGTAGTAAAGAACAGATATCGATCTCATGAGGATTGTATCTAGTCACCTTATTAATTTGGCTTACACTTTGTTCAAGAAATCAATTTAAGTAAATTAAATAATAAAAAAACAAATAAATTGGATGCAGATAGATTTGTAAGTAGGAGTGAGCAACACAACCAATTGTAAACACAGTAAACAGAAAATTTGGAGAAAAACAACAAGATTTAAACATAGGATTTGCCGTTATCCTTATTTGTTTTCCTTTAGTTAATTAATCTAATTTATATTTGGCCCAAGATTTCCTAATATTTTAGCTACCCTCTCTCAAGATGCAACTAAATGT
>JAOXYD010017980.1:0-28388 GCA_028565735.1 Pinacopodium congolense
ATAATTTAGGCATGTTCTCCAACACCTCTACAAAAGATAAGTTAATCTGCAGCTTCTTATTCAACTTTTCTAAAAATTTAGTAAGCTGAACATCCATCTGATTCTTCTTAAACTTTTGAGGGAAGGGGGTCTTTGAAGTATATAGTGTTGGTGGTATATATGGCTTCTCTACGTCATGATGCTTCTTCCCTTGGCCATCCTCTTTGGGTGGGTTTGCCTCATTTTCCTCAACTCTTTACCACTCCTTAACTTTATTACCTTTAATTGCTCTCATGGGTTGGATTCAATATTATTGGGTAGACTTCCCACGTTCCTTGTTGATAAGGCAGTAGCAATTGGACAAACTTGGACCTCTAAGTTATGTATAGAAGAGGTATGATTTTGTACTATCTACTCAAATTTGGCTTCCATCCTCTTCTGGGTCTCATCTTCACTGTGAAACTTTGAGCCGAGCACATCTATAAGCTTGTCCACCTTTGACTTTAGTGATCTGATTGAGGTAGACCACATGCAAAATTAGCTCAAATTAATCTATATTTCACTGCACATTTTAACAATTAATTCGAGACCAACTTTTGGCAAGTGTACTAGTCAAAACAAGTAATAAAGTGAAGTAATTTAAGACTACGACTATCAATCCCATGAGGAAGTTTATAAGATATAAGTACTTGGTCAATTAGATTATAGTTATCTATAGAACACTTAGCTTTATGATTTTAGAAACTAAATAACTAAAAGCTAATCTAAAAAGCCCAGAAAAATTCCAATCAATTGTAAAAAAGCTACAGATTGCTTTTCCTAATTTATTCAGTAAAGCTTTAGTAGTTGATGATTTAATTTATGGATCGATGATGCTTAATGTAGGGTCTTCTCTAATTCAAGGTAGCGCTATAGTTAAGACACTGACTTATCTCTATTGGTATTATTTTGGAGTTTGGTTATGCCTCAGATTTAAGTAACAGGCTTAAAGCTTAAGAAATCTAGCCCTAAATTATTCTAATCCAAGACTAGCACCCTCATGATTAACCAATCTTTGGTTAGTTCATTGATTTAAACCACGTTGTCTATTGAATTTTCTAATAACCTAGGTTGAGACTTTCGGATCCTAGATTATCTTAAGGTAACATCCTATGTGATCAATTCAGTACAAGGATTAAGAATTAAAAAAAAGGATTAATTCACTAATCATGCATTAATCATAAATTAACACAATTAACCATCCATAAACATACTAAACTCAATCCTTGTGGGATCAATATCCGTTCTTTACTAAAAGTTACAACTCGTATACTTACAATTTTGAGCGTAAAACTAGTAGTTTGGTTTTACAACTAAGCACTCAACAACATGTAGATTGGAGTTCCTTCACAAATTCAAGATAAAGCTATGGTTAAGACTTATGTCTTTTCTCCATTTAACTTACTTTAAAGTTTGGTTATGCTTCAAATCTAGCAAATAGGCCTTAATTTTAAGAAGGTGAGTTCTGGACTTTTAATCTCAGATCTCTAACTCTCACAAATAATCAAAGTTTGGTCATGCGTTGATTGATTTATGTTGTTTATTGATCTTTTCAATAACCTAGGTAGATTTCTCGGATCCTAGATTGTCTTTTGCTCTAATCTTAGTTGATCAAGCCAAAATTAGAACTTTAAGAGCTTTAATAAACAAAATCAAACCTTATTACATGCGTTCAGACTCTCCTAACACATTAAAACACAAATTTGAAGCTGGAAAATGGATTTAAGCATACATAAAATGCATCTTAAACCACATACTTTGATAGATCTACAAATATAAGCTGAAATAAGTAGTTTAGAAGTTACCAAACATGTTTAGAAAGCTTCTGGACAAGTCTTGAACTTCTTAACTTGATTTGGACATCAACACAGCCTCGAATTCTACAAGATCTAGTCAGAAAATCAAAGAACTTTCAAGAATATACATATAAGAACATGAGCTTTGATTAATCTGAAAAACAAGAAAATATAAGTAATGATCCGAGTTGGAAAACTCCCTATGATGGTTTAGAAACTTAGATATATGTCTTAGCAATGTTCTCCAACAAATAGTAACTCAAAATACACTCTAAAGCTCAAATTATAAGTGTTTGAAGCCAAAGTTATCTAAAAAATTGTAAGGGAGATGCAAAAGCTTCTCTAGCTAGGAATTAGATCAGAATTCTACTCCTCCATTCCATGTTTTCTATGTTTTTCTTATTTTATGCATACTCTGGAGACTCCCCACATGTGCTAGGCGACAAGGGAATTAATTGGAAACACACCAGAGTTGAAATGTTCAAGATTTGGAACTGAAATTGCTGACTTTGGTGAAAAACGATACCTTGCCTCCCAAAAACGGCACCTTGAGAATGGGTCGTTAGTGGTCGAATGCAACTCCCATTAATGGCCCCCTGTTCTTCAATCAATGAAACCTAGCCAGGGGGCCGTTAATGGTCAGAACTAAGAGGATTTCTTCATGATTTTGCTCTAATCTTCATCATTAAGCTTCATCCTGCAAATAAAACATAATAAGACATTAATTTAACAATTAAACACTAAATTAGTGGTCATAATGCAAAAAATTAACCATTAAAGCACTATCAATTTAACCTCTAACAATTCCCCCATAGTTAAGCATTTGCTTATCCTCAAGAAAATTAATTCATCATCAAATTCATCATAAGATATACAGATAGGAAAAATCAATTCAAAATTTGGCACCGCAATTATTGAAAATGCTTTCTTGATACTTCAAAAATTTTGATGCATGGAAATGTTATAGGATTAGGAAATCATATCAATTCAAATTTTCATTTAATTCAATTCATTGTTTTTTAACTGTTAACCTAAATCAAGAAATCAATTCCACATGTAAAAGGCAAATTACTAAGTGTAATGCATCATCTTTTTGACATTTCCACATTCTTTAAAACAAAAATCAATAAGAAAATGAATGAATCATCCATTTAATTAAATTCTCAAGAAGAATAATTAAGACGTCACTTTAGTCTTTTTACGCGGAGGTAAACATTTTGTCATGAACAACCCCTGGTTACTCAACTGTGTCACAGTAAATTAACTGACTATTGTGTCCCACTCATAATTTCAAATCTTATATATATGTATTTTATTCTATTTCTTTTCTTTCTTTTTCTTTCTTCTTTTTCTTGTTTTTGTTTTTTCTATGTATATATACATATATACAAGATTTGAAATCAGAGGAGTAGTTTTGCTTACTTATTTAACTAATTAAGTAATTATTCTTATTATATATTTTTTTAGAGTTAATTCTGATTCTTTTTCTTTGAATGAGGATAATGCCTTAAAAGAAGTCATAAAATTACTCATAAAGTTGCATTTTATATATGGAATATCCTTCTATTATTAGGTATCTACCTTCCAAATTATGAAATGCATTAAAGAAATTTAGTCCTTAATAGTCAAAATGAACCAGTTAACATTTCAAATTGCCAAAATAATTAAATTCAAATAAAAGTATGAACAATAAAAAGGATCAAAATAAAAAAAAATTCCACAGTTTATAAGCTAAGATGAAATTGATGATAAATAAAATCACTATGAAACAAACTATACTCAATTGATAAATAGATAAATTCACCCCCCACACTTAAATGAAACATTGTGTGCAATGTTTAAAATAAGAATTTAAAAACATAATGTAGGAGAGGAGGGAAAGAAATACACCCGTATGATATATACTTCAAAATCCATCAATGTATTTGAACGCACGTGCAAGAACTAAAAGTATAGGAAAAAGAACACATATAATAACCAAAAGAAGCTTCACTCATATAAATAGGAAAGGTATTACATCAAGGAGCAACATATAGCAACAAAAGCCATCAGATCGAACTGAAAAGTGAAAGGGAAACCTACACTATGAACAGAAACAACAAAAACAACTGAAACAACTGAAATGAATAACTGAACAAACTAAGCATTGGCATCCCTGGAACACTGATAGTCCTCTAAGCTTCGAACTCTGACAGTTAACTCATTAACCTGATGCTGAGGACCATAAAATGGACGAGTCATCTTAGAAAAGACAGAAGATCGAAACTCAGAAAGCTTGGAAGAAAGACGACCCTCCATGTTAATCAGGTACTGCATCATAGCGACTTGAGGATCATCTGAAGTAGGTGGTGGTGGGACTGAAGTGGCAGCAGGTGAGGGTGGGCGAGGAGGAATAACACTCGTAGTGGCCTCAAATAAAGCCTCACCCATATTTGTATGACTGTTGGGTTGTGCAGCATCATCAGGTTGATCCTCACACTAGCGTTGATGACATTTCGACGAGTATAGTCATCGGGATTTGAAGAATCTAAGGAAACTCTGGCATCCCGAAATATTCTCGTAAGTAAGCAAGGAAAACATAAGTTCTTACTGGGCCTCTTAAGCTTCGCCACATCTCTCATTGACAAAATAATGAACCTAGCTAATGGTGATCCTGAGATGGTACCTTATCCATGAAACATCTTTTATATCAAGTACACATCTACATATCGCATCTCATTAAGCCCACCGGCTTGAGGAGCAACATCATAACTGATCATAGAAACAATAATCCTCTCTCGATCCCCTAAGGTAACAGTAATATACCCTATATCATTCCTAGTTAGGCTTAGGATATCTCAAGCAATAGCAAATGAAAAGTGTCCTTAGCCTTAATAAATATACTTCCCCCATCCGGTACTCCTAACAAGGCAGTTGTAGATGCACGAGAAAGATGAGTCGAAATACCTCGTACCATCAAGTGTATCTCAATCTTGGCTTCCTCGTCCTTATCTTCAATATTCGCAAAGAACTCGTGAATCAAATCTAGGTAGTATAGACAAGCAAGCATGACAACGGACTCCCATCCAATGGTCCTAAAAGCGCTAGAGATATCGAAATATGCTTTTATATCCAGATGGATGGGCCGCTCAACAATGAGATCATTCCTCCTATGGGCTTCGAACCAGTCAAAATATTCTTGACTCGTAAATCGAATTAGATCGTAAGCCAATCTCTTCCTCCTAGGCACCATTTAATGTGAAACTGTTCAATAAATAAGCACAAATAAGTTGGAAAATGGTAAGAAAAATAAGATAATTTTCTAATGAGAGTCATCAAAATATTCCCTTTTGATCAGAATATTCTTGATTTTTCGATGAAGATGAAAATTTTAATACCAAAAGAAAGCTAATGAAATTTCTAACCCAATGGTACCAAAATCAAAGCAAATGGATTCCTATAATGACAGAAAAGTGGAAAAGAATTACTGGAGAGGAGAAATATATCAGGATTTTGCATAGGCAATTTTAGAAAACCTGTTGATTTTCTTAACAAATTGATCATAGATTATTGTAGAGGGGAGAAAATGCGACAAATGGAAATGAAGAATGTCCAATTTGGTTAAGAAATGAGCAAGATATGAGGATTTGAAGTTTAAGAGGCGAAAAAGGGGTTTCCGAAGGGTGAGAGGAAGAACACGATGAACAGTGAAACTACGTCATTTTATGGCCTGATGCGTCCTTCAACAGCATCCTATCCATCCTACAATGGTGTTGTTATAAGATGAACAACCCGCTATTTTAGGTCTAGAATAAACTACAACAACGGTGGTTGATCATCCTATAACGGTGGGCTACAGACCACCATTATAGGTTTGTTTAAACCTTTCTAAGCTAAATTTAAATCCACATTTACTTCAAAATCCTTCCAAATTTAAGTCCAAACAATATGGATTGAATTATTCATTAAATTGCTTCAGATTAAAACTTTAAAACACTCTCAATACCAAATCAAACTTACCAAACTTAAAGAAAACACACCAAACTTGATTCAAACACACATAAAAAGCTTCAACACATTTATTTGAATTAAAACACACTAGATTCAATTCAAAAGAACTGAAATTAAGTTTGGGTTGCCTCCCAACAAATTCTTCTTTAAGGTCTTTTAGCTGGACCTTAAGGTTAGAGAATTTTACTTCTCTTTTTTGGTCCAAAATCCATCAACTTCAATTTATTCTTCTTATGAAACAAATGGGCCAAATTGTGAATGGTTTTTGAAGGATTCGAAAGAAATTTATCATTTAAGCATTCATCCTTAATGAAATCCCAATCATGACTTTGAAAATACCATGGTAAAAAGTCTTCAATTACCATGGTTAGCCCTGAATCGAAAGCATGAACATCAATGAAATCAATATCCTTCAATGCTTTCTCACTTTCAACCTCCATTTCCTTGACAAATTCATCATGATTAGGAACCTTCAAAACATCATCTTCAATTTGAAATTCATCCTTAACACCAATCAAATCAACATGAACATAACACATTTGATCATCCAATGGAAAGACACAAACACTTTCTTCAACTTTTGTAACTTCAATTTCAACACTTTCCTTACAATCACTCAACATCTCGTTATGATCTCAAAAATGAATTGGAAAATCATCATCATCATCCTCCATAGCACAAACTCCTAACTCAGATTTCTCACATACAAAATATGGAGTTGGATGAATAGGTGTGATTATTTTAATCAACAGTTCTCTCAAATTTGGATATGACTTTTCCAGCTCTTGGACTATGGATTGATTTTTGGCTAGATGCTCATCTAATTAAGATACACTGAATAAGGGTACACGTAATTTTTGAAATAGTTGAAAAGATCGCCTAGATGAAGCATCTACTCCTTGTGGATATGGAATCCTAGGTTGATATGGTTGGGCATTCGAATCAACAAAAAAACTAGATGAACAATTTCCATTTCCAAGTTCTTCCACTCCTTTACTTCCTTCCATCACTACTCCTTCATTGCCTTCCTCCTTTTCATGATCAATTGGTATAGTGATGGCCATAAGTTGATCTTCAGAGGTAGGTTGAGTCATAGAAGGTGAGGGTTGAGGTAACCACTCATCTAGTAATTGAACAATTTAACCTACTTGAGTCTCCAAATTCTTAATTGAATCTTCATGAGATTGCATCCTAGACTCATTGCTTTGGATATACCTCATCACTCTATCTTCAAAAGTAAAATGTGCTTGATCAATTGAAATAAAGGGAAGTTCAATTTGAGGGTTGAAATGGGACTATTGGAAGTCAAAAATAGGGTAGCTTTCCTTAGGAAATTGATAAGAATCCACTCCTTGCCTAATATACGAATAATGGTCTTAACTAGGATCAAAGGTAAAAGATGGTCTTATTTGACAATCAGTAGAAATATGAAAGGAACTACCATAAAACTCACAAGTCATAAGACATTGAAACTTATCACTACCAAATTGAGCTTGTAATTCATCCGATTTCTTATTATGGTTTACCAATTGAGCTTGAAAAATTGGGATTTCATTGATGGCATGAGCTCTAACTGGTATCCTACAAGAAGGCTCAAAATTAAATTAAAAGCTATTGGATGCCATATCCTCAATCAATTCATAAGCTTTACTTGGGGTTTTGCCCATCAAGGTTCCTCCAGAAGCAGCATCTATAAGATGACGAGTGGATGGTATGAGTCCTAAGTAGAAAATATGCACTAGCTCCCAAATACTAAAGTTATGCATTGGACATTCAGTAAGTATCTCTGAAAATTGTTCCCATGACTCATGCAAACTCTCGCCCTTATATTGTGCGAAAGATGAAATCAAAATTTTCAATTCAACAATCTTGACTAGGGGAAATAATTTAGCTAAAAATCTATTAGCAAGATCATCCTAAGTTTGGATGGAATTAGGTGGAAAAGTTTGTAGCCATGTGCAAGCTCTATCTTTCAAAGAAAAAGGAAATAACTTGAGTTTCAGTGCATTGTTTGAAATTTCAGAATTCTAATAGAGATCACAGATATCCAAAAATTTGCTTAAATGATCATTTGGATTTTTCGAAGATGAACCACTAAATTGAGAAAACTTAATCATGAAAATGAGAATTTGTGGAATTTCAAAGTCATCTGAGTCTATCCTAGGTCTAACAATGCTAAACTTAGGACCTCTTCTAGTTTGCATAAGTCATTCCAACATGGTTAGTTCTTTTTTAGGTTGAAAAAACAAGTTCTCATGATGTTCCATTTAAATTTATTCTTAGCAATAAATATGCAATCGAGATTAGAACAGGCTAAGAATCAAACTCAAAGAAATAAAAAGCAATCAAAACAAAAAAGAAAATAAAAACAAACAAACAACTTAAAAGACTATATACATAATGTACATCTTAGAGTAATTGACACAAATTTCTCTAATATTGACTTCAAAACACCAATTATCCCCCGGCAACGACTTCAAAAACTTTTTGTTAGTTGTTTAAATGATTAAAAATGGGCCTTCTTTAAACTGATTGTACTTTGAAAACCAAAATGATATTAAGTGAAAACCAACGTGACGAAAGGCAAGTTCAGCTATCGAACAAGTAATCAAGTGGAGTATATTTAAGACTCCGAGTATCGAATCCATGGGACAAATATATGGTATTTTTAACGTTAAATACTAGATTAATTAGATTACAATTATCTGGGAAATTCTAAATTAATTGATTAAAAGACAAAAAGATAAAATTAATGAACTATCCTAATTATGCTTCAAACTTTTGCAATTTTAAATTATAAAATGATTTATAAAATTACTGAAAATGGTAAACTTGTGGAATCTAGCTCTGGATAAGTGATTAATGAATTAAATGAGCTTAAAAACAAATTCAACGGTAGATTAGAGTTCTTTCACGAATTTAAGACAAAGTTATGGTTAAGACTTATGCCTTTTCTCCATTAAACTTAGTTTAAAGTTTGGTTGGTTATGCTTTAAATCTAGCCAATAGGCTTTAATTCCAAGAAAGTGAATTCTAGACTTGTAATCCCATACCTCTAACTGTCACAAATAATCAAAGTTTTTTCATGCATTTATTGATTTATTTTCTTTATTGATCTTTCCAACAATCTAGGTAGATTTCTCGGATCGTAGATTATCTTTCACTCTAATCTTAGTTGATCAAACCAAAATCAGAAATTTCAGAGCTTTAATAAACAAAATCAGACCTTATCACATGCATTTAGACTCTCTTAAAACATTAAAACATAAATCCGAAGTTGGAAAATAGATTTAAGCATACATAATCATCAAGTCATACATAACATGCATCTTAAGCCACATACTTTGATAGATCTACAAATATAAGCTGAAACAAGTAGTTTAGAAATTAAAAAACATGTTTAGAAAGCTTCTAGACAAGTATTGAACTTCTTAACTTGATCTGTACATCAGCACAGCCTCGAGTTCAACAAGATCTAGCAAGAAAATCAAAGAACATTCAAGAATATACACATAAGAACATGAGCTTTGATTAATCCGAAAAATAAGAGAAAATGAATAATAAGGGTTAGAAAGCCACCTATGATGATTTAGAAACTCAGATACATGTCTCAGCAATGTTCTCCAATAAACAACAATACAAAAATACACTCTAAAACTCGAATTACAAGTTTTTAAAACCTAAACTATCTAAGAAAATGTAAGAGAGAAGCAAGAGCTTCTCTAACAAGGAGTTAGATCTAATGTTTGCTAGTTCATCCGTGTTTTGTGTGTTTTCTTGGTTGTATGCAGACACCCTGGACCTCCCACATGTGCTAGAAGATAGCAGAATTAATTAGGGACATGCCAGAGTTGAAATCTTAAGGATTTGGAGCTGAAATTGTTGACTCTAGCAAGTAACGACACCTTGCCTCCAAGTAACAGCACCCTACCAAGGTGTCGTAAGTGCTCAACTTCTGGCACCATAAATGGCCCTCTGTTCTTTAACTAAAGGCACCCTACTAGGGGGCCTTTTATAAGCAGAAATAAGGGAGTTTTTTCAATTTTTTTTCTCCAATCTTCATCATTAAGCTTCATTCTGCAAATTAAACATAGTAAGACATTAATTTAACAATTAAGCACTAAATTACGAGGTCATAATTCAAAAAATTAACCATTAAAACTATATCAATTTGACCCCTATCAGAAATCATAAAAATTCATTTTTAATAAACATGCTTAACTAATAATATAACATCTAAAAACATTAAAATGATCAAATTCAAAAAGAAGATTGTTAATGAAAGGCATCAAAATGGAAAATTTTTTCCATAAATTATAGATTAATTTGAAAAAGATGATGAAATGATATGATTTAGGAAAAATAAAACATAAGTGTGAAACCACCATTCCCTCCTCCACACATAAATTGAACATTGTCCCCAATGTTCTTAAAAGCAGCATATTAATAAAAAATATGATTGAAAAAAGAATAGAAAGCACTCGGATATAAGTGATAAAATCACTCAAAGGGCCATTGAAGGTGCATGTTGAAACTTTCTTTATAACATAGCAAGGATTCAATATAACACCTGCAAATCCAAAAAAAGAGATTCAAAGTGGTAGAAACCAACTAAAAACCAACCATGCCCCAAAATAGAAATATGATTAAAAAAAAGGCCAAGGAGCATAAAAAGAAAAACCAAAGAAAAGCACACAAACCAAAAGAAAACACACCAAAAACACTTAAACCTACTACTATAATTGGGTTGTCTCCCAACAAGCATTTTTTAAGGTCTTTTAGCTGGATCTTAAGGTTAGAGAATATTTAGTCTCTTCCTTGGTTCAGAATCTAACATTTTCAATTTATTCTCTTGGAAATTAAAATAGGCCAAATTTTGAAAGGTTTCACAACATGAAATTGATTTTGATAATTTGGAACTTGGCCCTTCATGTAACACCACTCATGACTTTTAAAATTCCATGGTAAAATGTCTTGAATTACTATGTTCAACCTAATATCAAAAGTATTAACAATAATAAAATTCATAAATTCTATTGCTTTAGTGGATTCAACCTCATTAGGCTTGACAAATTCATTAAAATTTTCACATTCAAGAACCTTAAAATCTTTGTCTTTAACTTGGATATCTTCCTTAACATTAATAAAAATCAATATAATCATCTTCCAGGTGACCATTTAATAACTAGGCATAAACACTTTCATCACTTTCACTACCGACAATGACATTTTCAATTTCAATTCCAACATTGTACTTATAATCCATAAAATTCACAACATGATGATTAGAAGACATGGAAAAATCATCATCATCATCATCATCATCCATAGTACAGACTTCTAACTTAGTTTGCTCACATTCAAGAGATGGAGTTGGAGTAATAGGTGTAATTGTGGCCATCAACACTTCTCTCTAGTTAGGATAAGAAGGTTCAAGCTCTTTGACTATGGATTGATTGTTAGCTAGATGCTTATCTGATTGAGATGCATTATAAAAGGGTATGTGTAAGTTTTGAAACAATTGAATAGAGTGCCTAAACTGAGCATTCAACATTTGTGGATATGGAACTCTAAGTTGGGAAGATTAGACATTTGAATCCACAAAAAACCTAGGTGGACTATCTATATTTCCAACTTCTTTCTCTACTTCACTATTTTACATCACTTTTCTTTCATTATTTTCTTCATTTACATCCTCCAATCCATGAACATTAGGCACAGTGATGGTCGTAACATGATCTTTAGTGGTAGGTTCAGGCATCCTAGGTAAAGGTCTAGGTAACATCTCATCTAAAAACTATTCAATGTGACCTACTTGAGTCTATAAGTTCCGAATTGAGTTTTCATGAATTTGCATCCTAAACTCATTGCTTTGAATATATTGCATAAATATATATTCAAGATTAGAATTTTCTTTGACAATTGGTGTTGCAGTCTAAAAAATTTATAATTACAGAAATAAGGACCAACCAAGTAGACTTCGATACAAAGGATCAGGACTCACACTTTCGACCATTGTCGCTCGTGCTAGCTCTTTCTCTCTCATATTTTTTGAAGAGACTATATTTAACCCCAGAATATTATTATTAGATACTAAAACCTAATTAGATTAATCTTGATCTCTATTACCGTAGGTCATTCTAATTTGATTCATAGTTTTTAGTTTTATTTAATTTAGTTTCAAACTAATACTTGCTAAAAAATCCTCATGATAATGACTTAACTCAATAATATACTATAGTAATGATAGCTACATTTACTTGGAGTTGTGAAGTATAAAAGTATGTTATTTTAAAATTAGAACTTGGGACTACTACTATTGAAAAATTTTATGTATGTAGAGTTAAACTTAAAGCCATTTATCATTCACTATTGGTTACTATCATAGATCAAACAACATTTTGAAATCAATGTCCATAAATTGCACAGGAGCCGACATTAAACACTGTGATTGCAAAGTTTGCAATTATTATGAATTTCATAATTGTTGTTAAAGATTTTATTAATAAGTTAATGCTTACTTTTGAAGTCAATACAATACCCCTTACATGTTTCCTAAATGTCCTCAGGAACTTTTGAAGTCCATAGGATCTAATGATTCATAAGACTTGAAGTTATTTATAAAGTAGATAAGAATGAACTATACCAGTAAGAAATCTTATTCTAGGGAATCATCAACAAGACGCCATGTATTGATTACTCCTTAAGTATCATAATGTTATTGGAAGGGTCAACTATTGATGTAGCTCTAAATATAAAAAATAGACTTGCTCATGTCTTCACTAAGCAAAAGATGAGATAAAGAAATAATGTTAAGTTTCGAAAAACAATTGGCAAGAAGTCTCTATTGAAGGTGTTTACTCTAAAGGAAGAAAATGGATTTGTTATTGTTATTATTTTATTAAAGAATGCTATTGAGAAAACAATTGCATAGTAATTTTAGACATGATTCGTAGCACTTTAGATGGTTTGAAGATAATCACCCTCTTTTATTATTCATAATGCCAATTTTAGAAGTTCATTTTAGATATGCTTACCTTGTCATTTTTTTCCTTTTTTTTTCTAGAGAGAGTCAGCAAAATATGGACATATAAAAAATTGACATAGAAAAACAACATTTATGCACCATGAATTAAGTGGAAAATATCAATCAGGCAACAAGTTACTTCAAGCTGTCATTGGGCTTCAAACTCATCATCTTACCATTATTATTCCTTTTGTAATGTGAATTTGTGTGAGACATATACTTTTTTTCTTATTTTCTTTTATATCTAGTAATTATGTGTCACCTATTTTCTAAATGCATACTAGTAACAAAATTCATTTGTACTTTGATGTAATAACACCACCACCAAATGGTAGTTTTCAAAATTAACTGGGTAATGACCTTAGCCCAAAAATTTCACACCAAATGCTCAAACTTGAAACCAATCTTAAAAATAAAATATTTTTCCTTCCATCCTTTGCATGTTTAATATAAAGCATTCAAATAACTGAAAAGAAATGTGTAAAATAAAAAAATTTTAAAAAAGAAACAATCATTATCTTACTTTCAAGCCCTAAGAACTAGTTATAAGTTGTTTATATTACTTTCAATGATAAGATCCATCTATAGGTGTTTTATTCATTTTAAAAACCTAATACATAACTTGATGGTTGGTTCATATGTGTGTATGTGGACTATAAACTAAACACTATTAATACCAATTAGAGAAATATACCTATCATTCTATAGTATAGTTTCTAGTGTGTTCAAGTATTTTCCCATGATGATTTAGAATTACTAGTATTACTTTTCTTTCTATTATCTAATCTAACAAAATGAGTTATTAATTACTTAATTATCAATTAAACTATAATTAAATAATTAAATAAAAATAAAAAGAATAAAAGCATTTTACGTAAAGAAATAACAATCAATAAGACCTAGACTTAGATAGAGAATCCCCTTATAACTCAACTTGTCTAAGTTTTATTTTAATTTAATGTTACGCTCAAATATTTTAGCTAAACTTGTTTAAGTTTTATCCCAATTTAATGTTCTGCTTAAATTTTTTAGACTATTAAAACTCATTCATTAAATTATATTCTTTCTTAAGTAATATAAATTCTATCTCTTACTTGATTAAATACAATCTCTACTAAATTAAAAATCTAAGAAGACGCATTATTTCAATCCATGGATTTTGTGGCGGTTAGGTTTGAACCTAGTCTGAGACACATAAGTGAACATATTGCTAGAACCCTATTACAACCTATATATTCATGAATATGTCTTCATATAATTGATATTGCAATCTAAATATGTTAAAATCTAACAATAAAATGAAATTTCTAGAAAAATTTTCATTCCCAATACAATAGTATTCATGGAAAAACATATGAAATTTTGAGTTTCCACTAAATCAATGAACAAATAAAAACATATAGTTCCATCTAGACCATAAATAAAAATCAATTTATATCTTCAAAAATAAATACAAAAACACTCAAAGAAAAGTAAGATGCTAGAAAAATCATTCCCAAGTACTTATACCCTTGAATCTTCATTTGAATATTGCTCAAAATACTCTTACTTTATCTTTGAAGCATTACAAAGATAGGAATATGGAAGATGTATAAGAGCATATATTGAAACCAAAGGTATTTCAATATTAAAGTGAAGACTAAATGAAGATTAAAGATCAAAGCTAAGGAGACTATTTAAGCAAAACTAAGGAGAATAAGTATTAAATAGGTTAATTTTTGTAATTTTCATTGTAAGTCTTGTTTTGATCATTTCAATGTGTTTGAGGGCTTTTCATATATGTGCATTAGTTCTAGGTTGAAAAGTGTGCAATTTTTTATAGGTAAAGAGCTTCTTTATTTAAAAAAATGTCTTGATCATTAAAAATTTTTTGTGGAATTTCTTAACTGTGTTTAGATCAAACACTTTTCAAAAGGAATAATTTTGAAAAGTTAGGACAATATTTGAAAATGATTTTAGGTGTGTTAGTCAACTAATGTGGCCTACAAATAAAATAGTGTTTGAATTTTCTACATGTTGGCTAACAAGTATAGAGTAATGATTAACCAGTATATATGAGTGTGTTGGTCATATATGGCACCTAAAAGGGGGCTAAATTAGGTTGTAAAATTTTTTATATAAAGCAAACAACACTTTAACACAAATTGCGGAAGTTAAATAGAAATATGGAAAATGAACAAAAAAGATTAAACAAATTTATATTATTGAATAAATAGGCAATACAAATGAAGAACTATAATGTCAACCACTTACAAACTTCTTTTTAAGGCTTAAGGATAATCCTCTTTTTTCTTTTTCTAAGGCTCAAGAATAACCTCACCAAATTCCTTTTTGAAGGTTCAAGAATAAACTTGGTAGTATAATGTTTTGGCATGTAAAAGGAAACACTCAATGCTTAATTCACTAAGCTCACTAGCCTTTGTTCACACAAAGAAGTAATACAGACACACAATAACCTCTGAATACTTAGTATAATTCATAGTAGCTTGTCGCACAAACTTTGTAAAACTCGATGTGTTTTTTCCTACTCATCAATCACTTTTATAGTTCTAATCTTTATCAATTAGCCATTGCTAAATTGTTAGGCCTTGGATTTCAATGTATTTTCATATCCATTTCATGCAAATTTAATGTACATTTTCCCAAATTTGATGCTAAAGTGTTTAAATATCATTTATATTCATGAATAAAGTAGATGGAGGATTGATCTTGAAGAAAATCCAAGATTATATAGTAAAAAGTCTAAAATTTGGACTAAAACAACAAATTCATCCATCTTACCATAATACTCTCCAGGGCGTCATTTTTCTCTCAAAATTGGTCCATTGATTATGTTTAATGAGTTGGATAAGTTTTCTTACACTTATCAGCTATGTTGAACTTGATGATTTAATGATTTCCTTGAGGACGAGCAAAAGTTTAAGTGTGGGGGAATTTTTAGGCCTTGAATTTAATGCACTTTTATCTAAATTTGATTTTAAGGCATATTGCTTTCAATTGTTGTTAAAGTGCTTAATTTTATTTATAAATGTTGTACAATGTAGGTAGAAGCCAACTTGTGGAGAAAATCTCAAAAATTAAGCAAAAATGTCAAACTGTAGGACATAAGTAGCAGTATAAGAAGACCACCATTTTACTCATGAAGCCCACCGTTTAAGTCACTCTGGGAAGCAAAACAAAGGGATTAAACTACACCTTTTTACTGTTCTTTAAACATCATTATGGTAGATGTCACGAGATTCCAGCTACAACTTGCTCTCCATTTGTTATAACTTGCCCCAACTTATAACCAACATATATAAGAAGCCTCAGAGATCATTTTTTAAAAAAAAGTTAGGTAAGATTTGAGGGGAGAATTCAGATCAAACATCAGATTCTCTTCTTCTTTACATAGTTTTTAGGTTTTTCTTTTCTTTTTCTTTTTCTTTTCCAACTTTTGTATATTGCAATTTCAAGTTATTTTAAGGATTTAAAGGAGTGTATAGATGTGTTGGGAGGCTATCTATTAGTTTTTCCATCATTTGGTGCTTTATAAACATTAAATATCTTATTTATTCCCTCTTTGTTCATATATATATATATATATATCAAGAACGTGTGCTTTGATGGTGAATCCAAATTTTCTTGTTTATTTATAATGTTTTGAGCTAAATTCTAGCTAAGAACAGGTTCTTGAATATCTTTAGTGAGTTTATAATACAATATTGGATGATAATCTTTGTGTATTTGAGTTCATAATGCTTATTTTGAGTTGGCCACTTATAATATGATGTAAGATGGTTAAAGAATCTATTTTAATCATGGGAAAATTCAATAAACAACATGGTTTAATTCAAGCATCCGATAAATCTACCTATATTACCATGGAGGCACTATTCTTGAATATGGTTTTTAGGATTAGAACATTCTAAACTTTAAGCCTACTTCTAAGACTTATGAGTGGACTAAACCATAAACTAAGAATGTTAAAGAAAATGCAATGACATAACCACAGCTTTGTCTTGATTTCAATAAGGCCCTAGATTAGAAATTCCAATCCATTTCATAACTTACTTAAGTTATTTAGGCCTAGTCCTTAGCAATTTAATCAATTGATAATCCTCAGATCACTTAAAATGCAATTGCAAAGTTAGAAGCATTTTAGTTCTTTTTAGTTAATCTAACCCTCTTTTAAATTAAAAATCTTGAGCTCCTTAGATAATTGCAATATGATTGCCCTAAACATTTTCTCTATGGGTTCGACATTTTAGATCCTTAAAAGTGCTTCACTTTAATACTTGCGACAGGTACACTGTTGTCAAGTTAGTTTGAATTTGAATTTGAATTGCATGAGAATTGATTGATTTATTGAGTTAAATTAGTGAAGTCAAACCAACGCACACTATTGCGAGGGAAAATAGCTATAATATTAGGAAAATATTGGTGTCAATTACCCTAGGTTGTAAATATTGCTTATATTGCTTATAGTGTGTTTGGCTTTTCCTTCCTCTCTTGTGTGTTTGCTTTTGTGTTGTTTTCTTGTTAGTTTTAATTTTTTTCTTATTTCCTTTAGCTTGATTCTTAGCTTGTGCTTCTCTTGAATATATGATTAGTAAGAATCAAGTGCATTTAGAAATTAAACATCATGAGCACTTAAATGTTCAACCTCTTAATGAACCAACCATGTTGGAATTGATTATGCAAAATAAGAGTGGTCCTAAATTTAGCAATGTTAGGCCTAAGATAGATTCAGATGATTTTGAAATTCCACATGCTGACATTTATATGACAAATTTTTCTCAGTTTAGTGGTTCATCCTTAGAAAATCCAAATGATCATTTAAGAAATTTTATAAATATTTGCTTTCTCTGTAGAAGTCCTGGTATTTCAAATAATTCCCTTAGACTTAGATTATTTCCATTTTCTCTTAAAGATAAAGCTTACACATGGTTAAACACTTTCTAGCCTAATGTGAATTTGTGTGAGACTTCCCGCATGTGCTTTCTCTATAGAAGTCCTCGAATGTACTTTTCCTATTTAATAAACTTCCTGCATAGTCAGCATCTGAATAACCAACTAAATCCAAACATTCATTTCTAGGATACCAAAGTCCTAAATGCAATGTACCACTCAAATATTACAAAAAAAAGTTTAACAACTAATAAATGAGATTTCCTAGGCGAAGATTGAAAATAAGCTCACAAACAAACACTAAACATAATATCAAGATGGCTAGCAGTTAAATACAACAAGTTATCAATCATAACTCGATATTGTTTTACATATACGTCTTTACCATATTCATCCTTATTTAACTTTGTAGATGTGCTCATTGGAGGGCCCAAAGGTTTTGTTTGATCTATGCCAAAGCGGTTTAGTAGTTCTCTTGTATACTTTTTATTTGGAGTTCGAGGGAGAAATTCAATTCTCCCATCATGCTCATCTAGAACTTCCTACTTAATGCACTTAGCAAAATCTTGACATAAACGCTTATTAGTAGCACCAAACATAATATCATATAGATGTATTTGAGTAATCAACAAATCATTTATATCTTTCTTAATAAAAAAAGTAGTATCTATTTTACTCTATTTAAATACATTTTCAAGAAAAATGAACTTATTCCATCATACCAAGCCCTAAATGCTTGTTTTAAACCATATAATGCTTTGGATGGTTTGCAAATGTTTTTGGGTGCATCATGTTG
This sequence comes from Pinacopodium congolense, assembly GCA_028565735.1. Taxonomy (NCBI): domain Eukaryota; kingdom Viridiplantae; phylum Streptophyta; class Magnoliopsida; order Malpighiales; family Erythroxylaceae; genus Pinacopodium; species Pinacopodium congolense. Next base: position 18,518 of record JAOXYD010017980.1, read on the forward strand.
TTCAAAACAAAGGGTTTCTCAACATACACTTCATCTTGTATAAAACCATTAAATAATGCACTTTTTATAACCATTTGAAACAATTTAAAAGACATATGAGATGCAAATGCAAGTAAAAGACAAATGGTCTTCTAATCTAGCTATTAGGGCAAAAGTTCCATCATAGTCTATTCCTTCTTCTAGGTTATAACCCTTAGCTACTAATCTTGCCTTGTTTCTAAAAATATTACATTGTTCATCTAATTTTTTTCTTAAAAACCCATTTAGTACCTATTATCTGATGACTTATAGGTATAGGTACTAAAGTCCAAACTTTGTTTTATTCAAATTGATTTAGTTCCTCATTCATAGCTAAGATCCAAATTTCATCATCTAAAGCCTCTTATATAATCCTAGGTTCAATCTTTGTAATAAAGGCAAGATGTGACAAATTAAAATGAGAGCGAGTGGTTACCCTTAGTGGATATCACCAATAATTTGGTCAGAGGGATGATTCTTCTTGTATTTCCAATGTTGATGTAGCTCCTCGTCTCTTCTTTCTTCACTTTATTTAACAATTTAAACTTGAGGTGTTTCTCCTTCGTCTTTGACTAAGAGATTCTCTACACCCTTGGATAAATCGGCATCATCAATCTCAAGCCCTTTCTTTATTTTGAAGGGGTTAGTCTCGTAAAATACAACATCCATCGATTCTTCTACCACATGAGTGTTCGTGTTATAAACTCTATATTCTTTACTAGTTAATGAAAATCTTAAGACAATGCCTTCATTTGTTTTAGAATCAAATTTCCCCAAACTATCTTAAGTGTTCAAGATATAGCATTTGCAACCAAAGACTTTTAAGTGACTAATTTTTGGCTTCTTACTATTTAAAAATTCATAAGATATTTTGTCCAATTTATTCCTAATGTTTACTCTATTAATAATATGAAATGCACATGCAACAACTTCTTCCCAAAATTATTTATGTAAATCATACTCATTTATCATAGTACTAGTCATTTCTTGTAAAGACATATTCTTTGTTTCTACAACATCATTTTGTTGTGGTGTCCTAGGTATAGAACAGTTATGAGAAATGCCATGATCATCACAAAAAATTCAAATATGTCATTGTCGAATTCTCTACCATGATCACTTCTAATAGATGCAATAGACATTGATTTTTCATTTTTCATTTTTTTTACAAAGCTAACAAATGATTTAAACCATTTATCTTTGGTACTCAAAAACAAAATGCAACTAAATCTACTAAAGTCATTAATAACAACAAAAGCATAAGATTTTGCTCCTCAGTTCGCTACTCTGGGAGGACCAAATAAATCTATATAAAGAAATTCAAGTGGTCTAGACAGTGTTACTAATTTTTTTCGTTAAAAGGAGCTTCTTACTTGCTTTCACATTTGGCATGCTCCACATACTTTATCTTTTTCGTACTTCATATTTGGAAGGCCTTTAACAAGTTGTTTTGAATTAAACTTCGAGAGGAGATCCATGCTTGCATGTCTAAGTCGTCGATGCCATGTCCAAACACACTCACTTTAAGAGATCAAACACTTATCTTCAAGGTTAGTTACATCATATAAATAAACAATATAAATGTTTCCTTCTCCTTTTCCTAAGAAAGCAATACTATCTTCATCCAGTTTAGAGGCAATACATTTATATCCTACGAAGCAAACTTTATAACTTTTATCATATAGTTGACTTACAATAGATAGATTATGCTTTAAACCTTCAATAAACAATACATTGTCAATTAAAGGACAATTATCTTGACCTACTTTTTCAATGCCAATTACTTGACCGTTGGCATTATCACCAAAAGTGATCAATTCTCCATCTTTACTTTTGAAAGTGATGAACTGTGAGAGACCGCTAGTCGCGTCATCAGCATTCACTTACCATATGCCATTTGTTTTTTCTTTTGATTTCCTAAAGAGAAAAAAACTAGATTTAGGTACCCAACTTAGGTCCTCAATTATTAGCAATATACCTGACTCATCCTTTTAGTGTTAATAACCTTTAATCTACACATTGGAGACATAATACTATAAGGAATTAAGAATAAAGTTTTGTACGTTTTTATTATGGTTAAAAGAAAGTTTAAAAATGTAAGACGGGGTAAGGTCATATCGATTGACTGAAGTAGTCATATCGGTCGACCAATATTCATCAGGTCTATCGATATCTCATGGTTAGTCAACCAAACATACACATGCAGAAATAAAATAATCATTTGTAAACACACAATAATTCATATGCAGAATAATCATTTGTAAACACATAATAAATAAAACTAGTGTATATCTGGAAGATTTATCTAACTTTTAAGAGCCAAATCATTCTTGTTTTTTAAACATTGTATTTTTTTAATTTATTAGACAAAGCATTTAAAAGATCACAACAAAAATGTGAAACATGACCATAGTATTTACAATAAGAGAAAAATAAGGGGATTTATGATCTGTATATGTTTCTTGGTTGAAAATCATCAAAAATTCCTTAAAATTACTATCTAAATTGAACAAAAAATTTTCAATCATTCATTTTCCTTTGGAAAAATTTCTTAGGTCTTTGAGTATATATGGAAGCATAATGTCTAGATTTTGATTTACTAGATGCATTGTGCATACTTCTAGATGAATTTCATTCTTCTAGGTTCTTCCCTTTAACAAAAATAGTTTTACTATTGGATGGTTCATTGTTATATCCTAGTCCATGACTGTCATTTTAGAATTTCTAAACACTCAACAGTGTTTCTAGTTTTTCTTTTACCTTGTTGAATTTTTCAAAAGATTCTTTAAGGGATTCAATTTCTTTCTTTAAGGACCTATTTTCATTAAAAACATCATCATTGTCTTTGTTAACCAAAACTATGACTTTTCTAAGATTTTCATTTTTCGATGTGTATGCATCTAACTCTTCTAAGGTTCTTTTGTGATTATTATGCAATTCCTTGTTCTTCTTGGTTAACTCTTCTAATTGATCTTCTTGGTGAACTCTTCTATGTATTCTAATACTTCATCACAAGAATAATCACATTCATTTTCATATTCATATTCACCTCGTTGTGTGCCATAAAAGCATATGTTGGCTACTTCTTCTTCTTCATAATCGCTTGACTTGGACCAAGCAGATTTTAACGCTTTCTTTTTTTTCTTTGAATCTTTCTATTCTTTCTACTATACCTTCTTTTCTTTCTTTTTCGTCTTTTTCCGCTTATTCTAATAAGTATAGACATTGCAATCTCAAGTGTCCTTTTTCACCACATTCTAAACACTTTATGTTAGATAATTTATTTTTTAGAAAAAATGTATCTTTTTGACATGTTAAAGCATTTCGTGTGAACTTATTTAGCCTTCTTTTGATAAGTGCAAGTTCCTTGTTTTCGCATCCAAACGACGATTTTTCATTATAGATTTTGTCCTTTTTAGCCAATTTAAATACTACATTTTTCTTTTTTGACATTTCTTGATCTTCATTGATATTATTCATCCTCATCTCATACGTCAACAGTGAACCAATGAGCTCATCAAGAGGAAGTTTGTTAAGATCCTTAGCCTCTTGTATTGCCTTCACATTTGCTTTCCATGTCTTTGGTAGGGACATGATTTTCTAAACAAACTCAACACTAGAATAGGTTTTACCTAGACATTTTAGAGCAATTATAATATTATTAAAACGTGCAAACATAGAAGAAATATTCTTATCATTCATCATTCTAAACAATTCATAATCATGAGTAAGCATGCTTATCTTGGTTTCTTTAACTTGGTTAGTACCTTCATATGTGATTTCTAAGATATCCCACATATCATATGCATTTTCACACATACAAATCCTATTTCACTTTACCATACTCAAAGCATAATACAAAACATGCATGGACTTATAGTTTAAGGATATCAATCTCTTTTCTTCTACATTCCATTCATTTGCTTTCTTTAACACTAGTTCGTTTCCTACAAGTTTGGTAGGTAGAGTAAACTTTTGTGACACCATCATCCATAATTCAGTATTCTCACCTATTAAGTATCATCTCATCATATTCCTCCAATACATGTAATTGTTACCATCGAAATAGGGAGTCATATGTGGATTATGACCCTCTAAGCTAGATGGAAAAGCTACGGAATTCGTGAAATGTTCCATTTAATCTTTACTCACTAATTCATTATAATTAACCACTCTATGTGAGACCTACGCTCTGATACCACTTGTTAGTCTTATATGGTACCTACGAGGGGGTGAATTAGGTTTTCAAATTTTTTATACAAAACAAACAACACTTTAACACAAATTGCAAAAGCTAAACAGAAATATTGAAAATGCACAGAAAAGATGAAACAAATTTATACTATTGAATAAGTAAGAAATACAAATTAAGAACTATAATGTTAATAACTTACAAACTCCTTTTTAAGGCTTAAGGATAACCTTCTTTTTTCTTTTTCTAAGGCTCAATAATAACCTAACCAAGTTCCTTTTAAAAGGCTCAATAATAACCTCTCTAGTACAATGCTTTGGTATGTAAAAAGGAAGCACTCAATGCTTAAATCACTCAGCTTACTAGCTTTTGCTCACACAACAAAGTAATAAAGACACACAATAACCTCTGAAGACTTAGTATACTTCACACTAGCTTATTAGAGAAACTTGGTAACACTCATCATGTTTTCTCCTGATAATCAATGCCTTTTAAAGTGCTAATCTTGATTAATTAGCTGTTGCTTAATCTCCAACATTCATCTTCATCATAAACCTTTATTACCATTGTATAATATGACCATTGCTAATCTTTCACTAATCTTTTCATTCAGTCGACTAATAGACGACACTCAATTGACCAACCTTCTATTTTTGCTCATTCAGTCAACCAGTAGTACATAGACATAATCGACCGATCTCAACTCTTGCTTCGTTTGGTTGACATGTGCCCATTCGGTCAACCAATGTTTGAAGGCTTGGTTCATTTGGTCAACTAGGGCTCCTTCAGTCAACCAACCTCTAGTCTTTATTCATTCAGTTAATCGATCTTAAGGTTTCGGTCAACCGATCTTTCTTAAATGTCAACACCTCAAATCTTTGCTTTGCTTCACGTAGCCTGTAAATCCTTTTAGTTATTACGCTTCTTTCTAAAGTACATATCCTTACAATACATTTAAACAAAAATATCAGTAATAAAATTGTTTTTTCATCATCAAAATTAGATGAGACCTATTTTGGTTTAATGGAGTGTTTGATCAATGTAGGCTAAAATACCATTGGATTATGTGATTATTTGATAGACCATTTAACTACTGTAGGGAACTAGTTCACCAATGTGATAAATTGGACAACCAATATGCCTGTCTATTTAACCAGTATCTAAGGGCTAGGATTATGAATTTTTTAAGTGTGGGTAATGATTAAATTGAGCCATGAATGGAATTTTAAGGGGTTTAAGGCTATAAACAATTTTTTTTTTACTGTTGATCTATTTAGATGAATTAAGTGATGTTTTAGTTAGGATGAGAAATTTTTTTAAGTTAAAAAAGTATGATAAAAATAAAGAAACTTTAATCCCTACAATGATAACATATATTACGTTATGGATACTTCAATCTTAATTTATAGAGATTGTAATAGCCTACTAGATCTTACAGCAAACCCACAAGTGAAACTCGTCGGAAATCCAAAATAAAGATTAACACTTCTTCTTCTCCAACACAACCCTCATGACCCTAGTTTCTTATAATGTTTAAGGGATTAATGATCCAATCAGGAAGATGGCTTTTCAGGATTTCTTAAGTAATAATAAACCAAAATAAGCTAGTCTCTTATAGACAAAGTTGACGATGTCTAAGTCCAAACAGCTTCCTTTTTTCAAGGAAAATTGGTAACTTTTAACCAATCACTAATATCATCATTATGGCAGGGTGATCATCCCTTTTGATGGCAGTTTTTTTTAGGTTGACCCTTTGGAAATAATAGATCAACTTATTCACATGGTAATTTATCCCAAAGTTGGAGATTCAGTTAGGTTTATTGTCACCTTTTTTTATGCTCATAATCATGCCTTCTAAAGAGCTCACCCCAGGAATTCCTTATGGCAATTAGTAGCAATCATACAAGTTCCCTATATCATGATAGGTGATTTCATCTACATCATTTAGTCTTTTCAAACTGACAGGGCTTCTTTTTTAGGCTAGACTTGTAAGGACTTCAAAGCTTGCACTGGGGATATTGGAGTTATAAACCTCACCCATTTTAGAGAGCTCTTCACCTAGAACAATAAGCAGTAAGGGTGACATCTCATTCGTTAATGTCTTTAAGACCCTCTAATTGTGTTAACTTGTTGTTCAACCTGCATGGTAAGGCATATATCAGTAAGATGATCTAAAAATGCACAAATGCCACATACCTTATTGGCTCCTTGTTAATCACTACTTAGAACCTTAGTTATGTCCTAATATTGAGAATTGGCCACCATAGTCATGATCAAATGTTTTACATCCTCTAAGGTTCAATCTACTAGAGTTCTATCACTCATAATATCAATTGTGTTCCTATCTATAGGCATCAAACCCTCACAAAAAAGCTAAATCAAAGGTGCTTCACTTATTAGATGGTTTGGACTTTTGTTACAAAACTTTTTTAAGAATTCCCATTACTCATCCAATGAATCTCCTATGTCTTACCTAATACCTGAAATCTTCTTTCAAATGTTCATTATGCGAGAGGCATGAAAGTACTTATTCAATAATACTTGTTGCAACTACCCTTAAATGGAGATTGATCTAGTTGCTAAGTCACATAGCCACTCCTTGGTTGCATATGTCAAGAAAAAATGAAAAGTCTTCAACCTTAGTTATTCTACTATGTCCCCATTAGGCCTCATCCTTGAACATGCAATCTCAAATTCCTTTAGGAACTTATTTGGGTCAATCATATGACTTAAACCCAGTGAACTATTGTCTTGAAGATTTGTAAAAGTATGCAAAGCACAAATTAATCCAATTTTCATCTAAACTTTAGGTTCCTCATCAAGATAGTTTATATAAAGTAAGTCTGTCACTAGCTATCTAATAATAACCTAACCTCCTAACTGCGCAGTAGGGTGAGTTAGGGTCAATTCATAGAGAGCTAATATGTCAATGCTATATATAGTATTAGGCAAAAAATAAAAAACCCTGGTCTAATTAAACAAAAGCAATTAGAAATATAACTAAAGAAATGAAGCAAATTAAATGAAAGCATTAAATACAAAGAAAAGGATAACAATACTAAAAAAGTAGTCAGAAGATATTATCAGGATTTTGTGAAAGATAACTAATCATTGAAAATCTATTAATTATGTTCTAGCTAAGATGTTAGCTAATAGATGCAAACAAACTCTTACGTCATATGTTCCTTCAATGATAGGTAAATTCAACAAGCTCTGAAAATACTCCTAACTATATAATAACATAGAACAAGAACTTTAGATTTAATAACACAATAGCATTAGGCACTAGGGAAAAACTAACTTAAACCACAATCAAACAATCTCAGATCATATAACTTAAACAAACAAAATCTTAAACTAATTGATTTAGTTTTACTTTCAAAATCAATTAATCTATTGCTACTTTTTTAATTCACTAAGGACAATTACAAATAAAATTTTAAGCCTAATGTTCAAACTAGAAATTACTAATAGAGTGATCAAGCCTATGAATAATCCCTAATTCTTAACATTTTTTCAAGGTTTCAATTTATTCTAAGTCTAGAAACAAAAAAAATCAACTAAAGCCCAATGTTATTATCACAATTGATTTTTTGTCATCCCTTTAATACCTTATAACCCATAAGAATTAAGCCAAGCAAGTTAGATTAATAAGAACAAAAAATAAAATTCATAGAAAACATACTTAAAATACAATTAAAACTTAAGAAATCAAAGATTAAACAATCTATTTAATAATATTCAAAGGTCTTACAAAGAGCAAGCATAAAAACTTAACTCAAAGGAAATAACAACTAGATTAACAAAATAACATCAATATAATATCAAAACCACAATGAAAAATAATAATTTATCTAGTTGGGGACGAAATCTATGAGTATGCTTAACTACAATTTCAAAGAAAAGCCAAAAATACAAAAAATAAGAGAAAATAAGAAGATTATGTATGGCTGCTAAAAAGGGTACTAATGATGATAAAGAGACTATAATTTGCCCTTAAATATGCCCAAAAATAGGGTTTGTGACATTAGGAGGAGTAAAAGTCTTGATTGTCATTATTTGTTTTCATTTAAGGAAGCATAACAGTCTTACAGACCCTTTAATGATGTCATATAACAACCCTTATTGAAGGATCTACAGTGCAAGCATTATGACAGTCCATGGATTATCAATGGTGCCATTCTTTAACTACTATCGAGGGTCTAATTTTAGTGTCATTAAAGGTGGTTCATTTTTAGATTAATGGTACTATCCATCAATAACATAGACCACCATTAAAGGTCTGTGTTGCACCTCTCTTGATATATTTTGCTTCAATTCTTCTCTAAACTTCGCCCTTTCAACTACAATTTGTGTCTTATGTTTAAATCTTCCATTCATTGCACAATAAACATAATTAAAGCACTTTTTCATTAAAAAAAATGGGGATGAAACCATATTAAATCATGTATTAAAACTCAATATAATGCATCCCTATCAATGATTTTACAACTGGCCATGTCAATCAAGTTTACAGTTGCAATGATAGTAATTTAAAGAAAATCAGCTTATGGCACTATCAAATTGATCATGTCTCTTTTCTGGTTTGAAAAAACTATTTCCTTCATTATTTGATGATATTCATAAATTTTGTAAAGCGTGATGTGTGTATTTTGGCTAAAAACCATTGTACTTCCTATCATCTCAACCTTAATAGAAAAACAATACCTTTTGAAATGGTTTTATTTTGATGTTTGTAGACATGCTTCAGTTACTACTCAATTTAGGATTCAATGGATTATCATAACATAAAAATAGGCATAAATTAGAAACTATGAGAGCACTTTTATTTAGAGCTAGTGTCCCTTGTAATTATTGGTCAAATGTTGTCACATACGCTAGTTACTTAATGAATTGAATGTCTTCTTAGATTATCTCCTTTTGCAGCCTTTGCAGATATTTACACAACGTATCTTGATTCCATCCATTTTACACATCCATTCACAGGTATTTGGATGTGTTTCTTATGTTTATCTAACCAAGGATAAATGGACCAAATTAAATTTCTGTGCATTGTGATATATGTTTCTTGGCTTCTATGCTCATCAAAAGGTATATAGATTTTATCATCTTAGGATTCGTCATATGTAAGTCAGCATAGCTGTCACCTTATTTGAAATATAACTTTTTTCAATTCAATTCAATAGACCTCTAGACCTTAGAGGGAGTTAAATGATGATGCCTACAGCTCGATTGATCTTCTACCACCCATCAAATTATATGATATAAGGTGATATGATGTCACTACCAATGAAAACTCCATTGAACAACAACAAAATCGCATAGATAAAGTAGTAGAAGTAATAGGCCTTTCCCTCTTCTCATTTATATGTCCCAGATCAAATGGATATCCTTGAGGTAAGTATTATTTAAAAAATTATTCCTTCATTATTGCTTACTCCATATTATACTTTATCTTTTAGAAAAAATCATGGAAAACCACCTAATGGGTACTTTCCAAATGGAAAAGTGCAATATGCAATCTCATATTATGTCTACTGATTGATTGTCTCTACAACTTTTGTAAGTCCTATGGCACCCAAGAGGGGGGTGAATTGGGTATTAAAACTTTTTAACCTTTTTCGCAAACTCAAAACTAGCAACCTAATTCAATTGGAAAAC
>JAOXYD010018000.1:3988-14762 GCA_028565735.1 Pinacopodium congolense
CCAGAATCGTTAACTAAGACTTGTCGTTATCCCTATTTGTTTCCATCTGGTTTGTTGATTCAATTTATGCTTGGCCCAAGATTTCCTAATATTTTACCTATCCTATCTCAAGGGGCAACTAAATGTCACTAGTTAAATAATTTAGGATTAACTTTGGGATCTCTCGATATGCAAAGCCTTTCCTAAACATTCAACTAGATATGAAGCTATCATATAGGCAGTATGTCAATCTATTGAAATCTCTTCCTAATAAATCAATAACTTATTATTTATATGTTTATTAAATGCTAACTCTCATTGTACATTTATCACAGATTACTAAGCTCACCCTCTCGATTTGTTGCAAGGTTTAAGCTTAATAAATAATACAAACATTTAGAATATTAAATTAACAACCAAAGGTTTACAAATAGTTCAAATAACAAATCTTTAAAATATTTAACCACTTATAATAGAAATAAGTTCAATCATATCCATATTCTCAAAATTACAAAACATAATAAGAAAAAATAAAATAAAAAATAAAGATAAAACAAATTTAGAAAAAATTTAGTTTAAAATAAATCTTGAAGCTTGAAGCGTGAATCTCCAACTTGATGCTTGTGCTTTGGCTTGGAGAGGAAGACTAGGTGTTCTTTATGGTGTTGGAAGGAGGCAGTGTTGTTTTGCTATCTCACCTAGTTTTTTTTTCGTTTTTTGTTTTTTACTTGGCCGAATGCCTCCCTTTAGATTATTTGCTTTTTGACTTGTATTTTAATTCTCTGCTATGTTTTGGTCTCCTGGAAAGGTTATGTTGTTTTTGGTCTTGGTCAAAGCATATAGGTGAGGACTTGGTCAAATGTTTTTGTCTTTTTCCTTCATTTTGGTGGTGGAATGCTTTCACTCGAGACTGATTTTGCTATCTTCACTTTGGTCTTAAAAGTTGGTCAAAAGGTATTGGTCTTTCTTGCTTGTTATTGGTCAAAGAGTTTTGTGATTGGTTGGTCAAAAGAAGAGAGGAGGACTTGGTCTCAGTATCTTGTCCTTTGGTGAGTACATTTTCTCACCCGAAAAGCTTAGCCATCCTTTTAGAATTAATTTGAATTAATTTACTATTCACACATAAACTTTACATGCATGGCTCACGTATGAAAATCAACTTTGCATGAAAAGCTCCATCCTCTCCATTCATATGCTAACGTTTTTGCTCATTTGATTGATTTTTTTTTTCAATTCCAACTTTCTTCCAACTCTAATTTTCAACTTTAATTCATCCTACAAAAAAAAAACACTAATAAGATCCAATTCTAACCCAAAATCAATAATTAAATGCTAAAATATAAAAAATAAATGAAAACATCAAAATAATCAAAACTTACTTCAAACTAATAATAAACATAAAAGAAACGACAATGAAAATTATGCTAAAAAAACACACAAAATAAATCTTAAACATAACAAATTCAACCTAAAATGCAAAGGAACACATTCCAAATACTTAGAAAAACCTATACTAATGCACAACTATCAACTTCTTCACACTTAAACCTTTTCTTTTCCTTAAACAAAAATTAAATATAACCAATCAATTCTATCACTTTATTTTCGTAAAGATTAAAGCATGCAATTTGTCAAACTTCGGTTAACTCAAGTGTCAAACTACTACACATATCATGATTATTTTTCATTAGTACACATAAGAAAACTCAACTTATGAAACCATAGCTCGAAGATAAGTAAAAACTCAAAATAGATCTTCCTTATGGTTTCACTTATTGCTCTCAAGTGTGATGGATAGTGTTTCATTTAAACTTCCTATAGGAAACCACACTATCATAGACTCACATTTCCTATAGGGAACCATACTATCATAGGCTTACTAATACACCAATTTTATTCTATAGTGATTACATGCTTAAAATATATCAAAAGGACTTTGTTCCAAGTTGTAATGTGGCTAAAGTTAAGGTGGGACAAAAAGGTTTAAAGGGTTCATCACAAGTATTCATAAAGTACTAAGTGAACAAAGGGATAAGAAAATATATTTCTAAGATATGCAAATGGATAAAACTAACTACTTATCACTTATTGATGCTAATAAAATGTTCTTCCTTTTTCTTTTCTTTTCTTTTCCATATTTTCTTTTTCTTTTTTAATTTTGTTCTTCTTTTCTTTTTTTTTGTATAATAATGAAGAAATAATGAACAAAATAGCAGCTAAATGTAATGTGCTCTAAGAGTAAAAGTATCACTAAACTTATCTCAGAAAATAATGTAGCTAAAAATCCCAATCTAATGCATCATTTAGTGCTCTAAGAGTAAAAGTATCACTCAACTTATCTCAGAAAACAATGTAGCTAAAAATCCCAAACTAATGAATCATTTAGTGGTCTACTACACTTGCGATTGGGTGAGCTGATGGCGTTTGAGGTTTTAAAAATAGAGTGATTTCAAGAAACAAAAAGTTAAAGACTCAACAAGAATTTCAAGGGATAATAAAATGGGTACGTCATTTAAGCCAAGGTTTAACAAAAAAAGGGCCTTAATCATTTCTATCTAGCATGCATCTAGTAGATTTAAACCGATTCAAAGAAAATTATGAAAGTAATTACCTAAGGAAGCATCACACAAATAAGGAAATGAAATGACTATAGAATGGAGTCATAAAGGCTTAATTCCTCACAAGGCTCAAATGAAAATCCATTATGCTTCTATACATTACCTCATTGCTCAAGTGTCAAATTCAGAGTAAGCTTATGCAACTAACTACTTTCATCACTCAACATGATTCACTCTCTACTCAATTAGGCCAATTTAAGTTCAAGCATGCATTTAATCTCACTCCAACTAGAATGATAGAATCTCATGGCAACACATTCAAATTGATTCAAGTGTGGATCCATTGCTTACACAAAATAACACCTTAATATGCTTAAAACATGCATCCTATGTAACAAAATGCAAACAATGCAAACACAAATGCAATAAATCTTAAATGACATGCAAAAATGCAAAAAAAAAGCAACAAATGCAATGACTACCTCCCCATACTTAAACAACACATTGTCCTCAATGTAGAAAGAAAGACACCCAAAACCAATAAATAACATAATAAAACACAAAACACAAAACACAAGAACAACACAAGAGAGATTAAAGGTAAGAAAGGCTTATGGTGGTGGTGTGTTTTTCCTCTCGTCCTTTGGCAAACAAGACCTTTTTCCTCACTTCCATTAATCCTCTATCAAGTTGTGATGCTTAACAAATCTTCAAGCAATCATCAAGTTACCTAAGCATCAAGAGATCAAAATGGGAAACAAGTTACTATAAAAAAAATCAAAATCAAAGCAAACACACAAAACTTAACAAAGAAAAGAAAAATAAAAACAAACATGCTAAGTTAAGGTTATTAACTTTACCATTTTCATTCAATCATGAAAGAGTGGATGAAAGGAAAGAGATGACTTCCCTTTCTTGTGAGAATACCCCTCCAAAGTATAGATTGCACATATGCCTATTAACCTTGAATGCTTCACCCATATCATTTTCCAACTCTAAAGCTCTATGGGGAAACACTTCAATAACCTTGAAGGGTCCACTCTATCTTGACTTGAGTTTTCCGAGAAATAATCGAAGTCGTGAATTGAATAAAAACACTAAGTCCCCACTCTTAAATTCCTTCTTCTTGATGTGAGAATCATGCCACTTCTTTGCTCTTTCTTTGTATAACTTGGCATTTTCATAAGCATTAAACCTCAACTCTTTCAATTCATTAAGTTGTAACAATCTCTTCTCACCTGCTAGCTTCCAATCCATGGTCAACTTCCTAACTGCCCAATAAGACCGATGCTCCAACTCCAATGATAAATGGCAAGCCTTACCATTCATAAGTCGATATGGTGTGGTACTTATAGGTGTTTTGAATGTTGTCATATAAGCCCATAAGGTATCATCTAGCTTTAAAGCTCAATCCTTTCTTGAAGTGCTCACTACCTTCTCCAAAATCTTCTCCAACTCTCTATTCACCACCTTCACTTAGCCATTGGTTTAAGGTTGGTAAGAGGTAGCCACTCTGTGATGAACATTGTATCTTCTCAGAAGAGCCTCAAAGGGTTTGTTGCAAAAATGGCTCCCTCTATCACTTATGATCGCTCTAGGCACCACCCACTTGAAAAGATAATCAACTCCAAACAAGATATAGGAGTTACCTAAAGAAGATGGGAAGGGTCTCATGAAATCCAAACCCTATACATCAAATATCTCCACCTCCAGGATGATGGAAAGCAGCATCACATCCTTCTTCGAAATATTTCCCACTCTTTGGCACCTATCACACTTCAGCACAAAGTTTTAAGCATCCTTGAATAAGGTAGGCCAATAGCATCCAAATTTCAAAATAAGCGCAACCGTCTTGTTCTGTTCATAATATTCTGCATACATTAAACTATGATAATGAGTCAAAACTTCAAGCATTTCATCATTAGAGACACACCTACAAATCAAATTGTTAGTGCATATTTTATATAACACAGGTTCATCTAAAATATATTGAGAGAACTGGAATAGTAAATGCTTCTTTTATTGATAAGAGAGATCAGGGAGAAGAATACCATTTGAGAGATAATTGGAAATATCGGCAAACCAAGGAAGAAAAGAATTCTCTACCATCATTAATAATTCATCAAAAAATCACTTTTCAATTTTCTCCTCTTATTCTTAGTGCCCTCCTTCAAGTAATGAGAGGTGGTCTGTTACAACATTTTCTACTCCCTTCTTATCTTTAATCTCAAGGTTGAATTCTTAGAGTAGAAGCACCCACCGAATGAGCCTAACTTTAGCATTCTTCTTAGCAAAGAGATATTGCAACGTCGCATGATATGTAAAAACAATAACATGTGAGCCCAAAAGACAAGAACGAAATTTCTCATAAGTAAATATTATAGCAAGCAACTCTTTTTCTGTTGTGGTGTAATTTAGTTGTGCTCCTGTCAAGATCTTACTTACATAGTAAATGGCATGCAGCCTCTTATCCTTCCACTATCCAAGCACACAACTGATGGCATGGTCGCTTGCATCACACATAATCTCTTGAAGGGAAGGGACCAATCTAGTGACTTCAAAATGGGTGTTATTGTAAGTGCCTTCTTTAACTTGTTAAAAAATTTAATCAATCATCATCAAATACAAAGGGCACATCTTTAACTAATAAATAAGTCAAGTGTTTAGCTATAAGCGAAAAATCCTTAATGAACCGTCTGTAGAACCTTACATAACCAAGGAAAGCCTGAATGCCTTTGAAGTTAGTAGAAGCTGAAAGCTTTTCAATCACTTCCGTCTTGACTCTATCTACCTCCATACTTTTATGTAAGATCTTATGGCCCTATACAATGCCCTCTTGGATCATGAAGTGACACTTCTCCCAATTCAAGACCAGATGACACTCCTCACATCTTTAAAGCACTCTGTCTAAATTAAGCAAGTAATGATCAAACAAATCTCCAAAGACAGAGAAGTCATCCATAAATACCTTTATGAAGTTCTCATTTATGTCTGAAAAATGACCATCATGCACCTTTAGAATGTGGCAGGTGCATTATATAGACCAAATGGCATCCTCCTGTAAGCAAAGGTCCCATAAGGGTACGTGAAAGTGATCTTCTCTTGATCTTATAGGTAAATAAACACTTGATTGTATCATAAATATGCATCAAGAAAACAATAAAAAGCATGGCCAACAACTCTCTCAATCATTTGATCCACAAAAGGTAAGGGAAAATGGTCTTTCTTAGTGGCAAAATTGTGTTACCTATAGTCAATACACACTCTCTAACCTATAATAGTCTTAATTGAAATCTTCTCACCTTTTTCATTTTTTATCACTATCATGCCACCCTTATTAGGCATACATTGTACTGGACTCACCCACTCATTATCTGAAATGGGATAAATGATCCCCGCATCTAAGAGTTTTACGACTTCCTTATTTACAACCTCTTGCATGTTTGTATTTAACCTCCTTTGTCTCTCCCTCACTGTTTTGCATCCTTCCTTAAGGTTAATCTTATGCATCACCACATTGGGGCTAATTCCCTTAATATCATAAATTTGCCACCCATGGCTCTCATCCTCTTCTTAATGGTCTCTAACACCTTCCCTTTTTGCTTACAATCTTATTGGTTAGAAATAATGATAGGTAGAGTGTAGTCCTTACATAAAAAGGTATATCTCAAGTGGAAAGGTAAGGGTTTAAGCTCTACAATAGGTGGCTTAATAATGGAAGGTGGTATGGGTGTAGTTGTTCTCTCCAACTTCTCCTTCTTAACTCCCTCACATAATTCCTCTTCTCTCACACTCTCATCCCTGGGCACTTCAATAACTTCATCAACTTTCTCTTCAACTTCCTCTTCAACTTCCTTCACACACTCATTAATAACATCAATCTTCATACGTATAGTACCATCCATCGATTTCTTCAAAGATTTAGACATGTTAAATTCAACCTGCTCATCACCAATTCTCAAAACAAATTTTCCTTCATACACATCAACTAATGCCCTACCAATATTCATAAAGGGGCTACCCAAAATCAATGAACAATTTCTATCAACTTCAAAATCCAACACAAAAAAATTAACAAGAATGATAAATATATCTGCTTTTACCAACACATCTTCTACAACTCCAAATGACCTCTTGATAGATTGACCAGTAAGCTAAATGAGCATGAATGTTGGCTTAAAATCTCCTAATCCCAATTTCTTGAAAACAGAAAAAGGCTTCAAGTTAATACTTGCACCTAAATTACATAAGCATTTAAAAAATTCAAAGTCACCAACAACACATGGAATAATAAAGCTCTATAGATCTTGTAGTTTTGAAGGCATTGTGCTTGAGATGAACAAACTATAATTCTCCGTCAAGGTTACCGTCTAATTGTCTTCTTAAGTGTGTTTATATGTCAGTATATCCTTAAGAAACTTCGCATACTTGGGCATGCATTCGAAGGCTTCCACCAATGACAAGTTAATATGAACCTTGTTCAATTTCTACAAAAACTTAGAGAACTGAGCATCTACTTGGTGTTTCCTCACCCTATACAGATATGGAATCTTGGATTTGTATGGTAGTGGTGGTACATATGACCTTTCTCTTTCCTTCTCTTCTACCTTCTCTTCCTCTATTTCCTTGCCTTTCTCCTTAGCTTGGCTCTCCTTTAACACATTTGGCTCCTCTAGTTATTTACCACTCTTAAGTATGATCACCTTAAATTGTTCTTTTGGGTTGGCTTTAATATTACTTAGTAGGCTACCTGTATTTCTAAAGGATAAAGCATTGGCAAGTTGACTTACCTATACTTCTAGGTTATGGATAGACGAAGCATTATTCTTGGTAATTTGATCAAATTTGGCCTCCATTCACTTCTGAGTCTCCTCTTGGCTTACAAACTTCGAGCCCAACACATCCATTATTTTCTCCATCTTGCTCTACAAATACCCAAATCGGTCTTGTTGAAATCCAAGAGGACTTTGAGGTCTTTCTTTCTTACTTGCATTGTTAGTACTCTAAGAGAAATTTGGATGATTTTTTCACTCAAAATTATAAGTGTTGGAGTATGAGTTGTTACCTCTTTGTAGCTGGCCCACAAAACTTACCTGCTCAGTGCCACTAGCTCCTAGCAAAAAACATCTTGTTGTATCATGGTTTTCTTGCCCACAAAACTCATAATGTAATTACATGGCCTTGACTAAACTTAATTGCTTAGTGAGTGCAGTAATCTGTGCTTAGAAAGCTATCATCGAGTCAATTGGTATCATCCTTTTTTTCTCCTTTGGCGTTGGTTTACTACTCTTATTGGCCCATATACAACTGTTGCTTACCAACTCCTCCAAAAGATCATGAGTTGCATCAATAATCTTTTTCATAAAAGAACCTCTAACAGTTGCATCTATGGTCCCTCTTGTAATTTGATTTACACCATTATAGAATGTCTGTAATAAGAACTCCTTTACAAGGTAATGGTGTGGGTAGCTTCTTTGCAACTCTTTAAAACCTCTCCTAAGCTTCATATAATGAATTCTCATCATTATATCAAAATTTTATGATTTTCTTGATGATTCTAATTGTCTTAGTCAAGGGAAAGTACTTAATCAAGAATGCTTGGGCTAGCTGCTCCAAAGAATGGTGATCTGGCCTGAACTAAGTGAGTTGTGCCATGCCTTTACTCGATCCCTCAAGGTAAATGAAAATAGTCTTAGCCTCACAGCATCATCTGACATCTCATTAAACCTAAAGGTGTCGTAGATCTCCAAAACATTAGCTAAATAGGCGTTGGGATCTTCATTAGCCAACCCATAAAACTGTATCTTGCTTTGAAGTATGTTTAAGAGTGTAGGCTTGATCTCAAAATTGTTTGCTTAAACCACAGGCCTTGCAACTCCTTGAGGACTAAAACCTGGCCTCATGAAATCCATCAGTATCCTCTCAGCTCCTCCTTGTTCTCCTTCTTCTGCCATACTTCTTTGTATATTGTCTAAGCACTTCGTTCTTCTCAACTCTCATTTGTGCCTTCTTATGTCAGAAAACTCTTCGTCACTAAACTTAATAGACCTTCGTATGCTCCTTGTGTTTATGTTTCTGCAAATACACAAGGAAAAATTATCAAAAACTCTAAAATCAAAGTTAACCAAATTAAAAAAGATGCTAAAATAACATAATCCCTAGCAACATTGTCAAAAATTTTATTGATTACAAAATCGAACTCAGTTTTACACTCAAAACTGTAAGTATACAGATCGTAACTTGTAGTAAAAAGTAGATATTGATCCCACAGAGATTGTATCTAGACACCCTATCAATTTGGCTTATACTTTATTCAAAGAATTGATTTAAACAAATTTAAATAGATAAGTAAAATGAAAACAAACTAAGGTAAAATAAAGCAACGTAACCAATGCCAAAACCATAAATTAAAACTTGGAAAAAAAAGATTAAAAATTAGGACTTATCGTTATCCTTATTTGTTTCCCTCTGGTTTGTTGATTCAATTTATGCTTCGCCCAAGATTTCCTAAAATTTTAGTTATCCTTGCTCAAGGCGCAATTAAATGCCACTACTTAAATAATTTAGGATTAACTTTAGGATCTCTCGACATGCAAAGCCTTTCATAAACATTCAACTAGATATGAAGCTATTCTATAGGTAGTATATTAATCTATTGAAATCTCTTCCTAATAAATCAATAAGTTGTTATGTATATGTCTATTAAACGTCAACTCTCGTTGTACATTTAACACAAATTAAAAAACTCACTCTCTCGATTTATTGTAAAGTTTAAGCTCAATAAATAACACAAACATTTATAACATTAAATCAATAACTGTAGGTTCACAAATAGTTCAAATAATAAATCCTAAAAACATTTTAGCCACTCATAATAGAAATAAATTCAATCATATCCATATTTTCCAAAATACAAAATATAATAAGAAAAAAAAATAAAAATAAAATGAAGGTAAAATAAATCTGAAAAAAAAAAAGGAGTTTGAAAGAACTCTTGAAGTTTTGATCTCCAACTTAATGCTTGTGTTTTGGCTTGGAGAGGAAGACTATGTGTTCTTTTTAGTATTGGAAGGAGGCAGTGTTGTTTTGCTATTTCACCTGATTTTTTTTTTTTGCTTGGCCCAATGCCTCCCTTTAGGTTATTTGCTTTTTGGCTTGTATTTTAATTCTTCGCTGCATTTTGGTCTCCTAGAAAGGTTATGCTATTTTTGGTCTTGGTCAAAGCACATAGGTGAGGACTTGGTCAAATGGTTTTGTCTTTTTCCTTCATTTTGGTGGTGGAAAGTTTTCACTCGAGAATGACTTTTCTATCTTCACTTTGGTCTTGAAAGTTGGTCAAAAGGTCTTGGTGTTTCCTTATTTGGTTTTGGTCAAAGAGTTTTGTGATTGGTTGGTTAAAAGAAGAGAGGAGGACTTGGTCTTGGTATCTTGTCCTTTAGTGAGTGCATTTTCTTACTCAGGAAAGCTTAGCCATCCTTTTGGAATTAATTTGAATTAATTCACTATTCACCCACCAACTTTACATGCACGACTCACGTATGAAAATCAACTTTGCATGAAAAGCTCCATCCTTTCCATTCATATGCTAACGTTTTTGCTCATTTGAGTGATTTTTTTTTCAATTCCAACTTTCTTCCAACTCCAATTTTCAAGTCTAATTCATCCTTCACAAAAAATATAAATACACCAATAAGATCCAATTCTAACCAAAAATCA
This sequence comes from Pinacopodium congolense, assembly GCA_028565735.1. Lineage (NCBI taxonomy): Eukaryota > Viridiplantae > Streptophyta > Magnoliopsida > Malpighiales > Erythroxylaceae > Pinacopodium > Pinacopodium congolense. The sequence goes on from JAOXYD010018000.1 coordinate 14,242, forward strand.
ATAATTAAATGCTAAATCATAAAACATAAATGAAAATATCAAAATAATCAAGACTTACTCCAAACTAATACTAAACATAAAAGAAACAATAATAAAGATCATGCTAAATAAAAACACATAAAATAAGTCTTAAACATAATAAATTCAACCTAAAATACAAAGAAACACATGCTAAATACTTAGAAAAACCTATAATAATGCACAACTATCAACGTGTCCCTCTTTGTTTCTTGTTTTTAAAACTTTTTTTTATGCTCTTGGAGTGGAAAGCTTTTAAAGCTTTGGTTTTTGTTCTTGTTCCCGCCTTCTTTCAATGTGATGCTGCCACCTCTTAGGATATCATAAGTTAAGTTTGTTTATATGCACTGATGAAAACTAGTTATGATGTATGTAGTAACTTGATATTAAAGTGGCCAAAGTTTGAATGATTGCGTGCGCTTGGTCCTAACATAGCTCTATCCAATTTCCTCTAGGTTAAATACCTCCCTTCCTGCTTATTACACCAGGTAAAAAGTACCCCT